>PITA01007697.1:0-79551 GCA_004023965.1 Spilogale gracilis
A
Source organism: Spilogale gracilis (assembly GCA_004023965.1). NCBI lineage: Eukaryota > Metazoa > Chordata > Mammalia > Carnivora > Mephitidae > Spilogale > Spilogale gracilis. The sequence continues at coordinate 2 of PITA01007697.1, forward strand.
GGTCTTTCATCCATTTTGAGTTTGCCTTTGTGTGTGGTGTAAGAGAATGGTCTAATTTCATTCTTCTATAGGTAGCTGTCCAATTTTCCCAGCACCATTTATTGAAGAGACTGTCTTTTTTCCACTGGATATTTTTTCCTGCTTTGTTGAAGATGATTTGACCATAGATTTGTGGGTCCATATCTGGACTCTCTACTCTGTTCCATGGGTCTATTTCTCTGTTTTTGTGCCAGTACCATGCTATCTTGGTGATCACAGCTTTGTAATAAAGCCTGAAGTCGGGTAACATGATGCCCCCAGCTTTGTTTTTCTTCTTCAACAATTCCTTAGCGATTCAGGGTCTTTTTTGGTTCCATATAAATTTTAGGATTGTTTGTTCCAACGTTTTGAAGAATGTTGGTGGAATTTTGATGGGAATGGCATTGAAAGAATAGATTTCTCTGGGCAGTATAGACATTTTAACAATGTTTATTCTTCTGATCCATGAGCATGGAATGGTCTTCCATCTTTTTGTGTCTTCTTCAGTTTCTTTCATGAGTGTTCTGTAGTTCCTCAAGTACAGATCCTTAACTTCTTTGGTTAGGTTTATTCCTAGGTATCTTATGATTTTGGGGGCTATAGTAAACAGAATAGATTCCAATTTCCTTTTCTATATTTTCATTGTTAGTGTATAATAACACAATTGATTTCTGTGCATTGATTTTGTGGTTGAGTTCCAGTTTAATACCATGAAACTGGAACTCAACCACAACATAAAGTTCAGAAGAAAAATCAAACACTTGGAAGCTAAAAGATTATTCTGCTCAAGAATCTCTGGATCAACCAGGAAATCAAAGAAGAATGGAAACACTTTATGGAAACCAATGAGAATGAAGATACATCAATCCAAAACCTATGCAATACAGCAAAAGCAGTCCTAAGGGGGAAATACATAGCCATCCAAGCCTCACTAAAAAAAAAAATGAAAAATCCCAAATACATCAACTCTCATTACACCTTAAAGAACTGGAAAATCAACAACAAATTGAACCAACCCCCCACACAAGACAGGGAATAATTAAGATTAGAGCAGAGATCAATGAAATATAAACTAGAGATATAGTATAACACATCAATGAAACTAGAAGCTGATTCTTTGAAAGAATTAATAAGATCAATAAACCATTGGCCAAACTAATCCAAAAGAAAAGGGAGAAGACCCAAATTAATAAAATTATGAATGAAAGGATAGAGATCATGACTAACACCAAGGAAATAGAAACAATCATCAGAAATTACTATCAACAGTTATATGTCAATAAGTTTAACAACCTAGAAGATATGGATGCATTCCTGGAAACCTATAAACTTCCAAGACTGAAACAGGAAGAAATTGACAATCTGAATAGACCCATATCTAGTAACGAGATTGAAGCAGTGATCAAAAACCTCCCCCAAAACAAGAGCCCAGGACCTGACGGATTCCCTGGGGAATTCTACCAAACATTCAAAGGAGAAATAACACCTATTCTCCTGAAGCTGTTTCAGAAAATAGAAACAGAAGGAAATCTTCCAGACTCTTTCTGTGAAGCCAGCATTACTCTAATCCCCAAATTAGACAAAGACCCCATTGAAAAGGGGAACTTCAGACCAATATCTCTGATGAATATGGATACCAAGATTCTTAACAAGATCCTTGCTAATAGGATCCAACAATACATTAAAAAGATTATCCACCATAGCCAGATGGGATTTATCCCAGGGATGCAAGGGTGGTTCAACACTCACAAATCAATCAATGTGATAGAACAAATAAATAAGAGAAGAGAGAAGAACCACATGGTACTCTCAATTGATGCAGTAAAGGCTTTTGACAAAATACAACATCTGTTCCTGATTAAAACTCTTCAAAGTATAGGGATAGAGGGAACATTCCTCAACCTCATAAAATCTATCTATGAAAAACCCACAGCGAATATCATTCTCAATGGGGAAAAAAACTGGCAGACTTCCCTCTGAGATCAGGAACAAGACAAGGATGCCCACTCTCACCACTACTGTTCAACATAGTGTTAGAAGTCCTAGCAACAGCAATCAGACAACAGAAAGAAATAAAAGTTATTCAAATTGGCAAAGAAGTCATACTCTCTCTCTTTGCAGATGATATGATACTGTATGTGGAAAACCCAAAAGACTCTACCCCCAAACTACTAGAACTCATATAACAATTCAGTAATGTGGCAGGACATAAAATGTTAAAAAATTTTAAAATGCCCTCACCATGATTCCTTACCTTGTTTTCCTTTTGAGATTATACCTTTCACATTTCTGTTGATTGATGTTGGATTCATGCTGGTGCAGTCAGCCAAGAGGAGAGTCTTACGCATGGCTAGGCTATGATTAACCATACCCATTTATTTTGTTCTGGGACAGAACTCGCCGTTCCAAAATGTGTTATGGGACTCGGGTCAAAACTTCTTCAAAGACTTCTTAGGTGAGTTCCTATATGGGAAGTATTTTTACAAAGACAGTTTATTCTATGACACCAAAAAGTGTTCTATTTTTAAAAAATTCTTGCAGAGTTTGCTTTATTTAGTGAGGACTGATTTTCCTAGGTCTCTGGAGAGGACATAAAAAAGGATGGATTTGGCTATTCGAGTTCTAACTCTGCCTCTTATCAGCAGTGAGATCTTAACCAAACTACTTAACCTCTGTAAGCCTTACCTGTAAGGTTTCCTATCTGTAGGGCTGGGATAATGACAGAATTTTGTTCAGAGTATTGCTCTATGTATTGAGAGAGGGTACATGAAGTAAGCAGCACACTGATAGCCCCAAGTAAGTGCTAGCTGTTGTTGTTGTTGTCATTACTACTGAATAAATACCTGGATCAAGGGCTTGAATCCAGAATCACGAACTCTCAATTTAACTGTAAAAAAAAACAAACCCAAATAAAAAGGGCTAAAGATTAGAACACACACTTTATAAAGTAATGTATGCTGATGGAAAACAAGCATGTGAAAGACATTCAGCATTATTATTCATTAGGGAAATGCATATCAAAACCACAATGAGATACCCCTTTACATCTATCAGAATGGCTAAAATTGTAAAACCCACACCACTAGTAATCACCTTAGCAAGTGTTGGTGAGTATGTGGAGCAGTTGGAGTTCCCTGTACACTGGGGGTGGCATTGGAAAATTGTAAAACCACTTTAGAAAAGAATTTGACAGTTTCTTAAAAACCTAAATATACCATTACCACATGAGTTTCTTAGAAAGCTAAGCATATACACTACCGGACTTCCCAACCATGTTTCTCCTATGTGTTTATTTACCCAAGAGGAACAGAACATATGTCCATATTCTGCTCTATGTAAAGATGTTCCTATGTTCATTTATAACAACCAAACACTGGAAAAAACCAAATTTCTATCAATAGTTAAATGGACAAATTGTGGTTTAGTCAAACCATGAAATATTTCTTGGCAACAAAAACAATTTAATTACTGTTATATACAACAATATAGACATATCTCAACATAATCAGGCTGAATGAATGAACCAGACCAAAAAAGCATTTACTCTATATTCTATTTATATAAAAATTGAGAAAATCTGAACTGTAGTGACCAGAAGCAGATCAGTGGTTGCCTGGGAATGGGTGGGAAGACAGTGAGGAAAGGCAGAAAAAAGGAATTACAAAGGGACAATGGGAAATGTCCAGGGAAATGTATATGTTCATTATCTTGATTGTGTTGATCATAGTAATGGTTTCGTAGGTGTATACATTTGTCAATTTTATCAAATTGTACACTTTAAACTGTGGAATTTATTGTAGGTCAGTTATACCACAAATAAGCTATTAACAAAAAAAAACATGGTGACTCCCACCTTCATTGCCTTCCCTATGCCTTTAAGCCTAGAAGGCTTTTTGTAATTTGTCCCCATCTTATTGACTAGTCCCATCTATTTTTTTTAAGGATTTTATTTATTTGACAGAGAGAAACACAGCCAGAGAGAGGACACAAGCAGGAGGAGCGAGAGAGGGAGAAGCAGGCTTCCCGCCGAGCAGGGAGCCCAGTGTGGGACTCGATCCCGGGTTTCCGGGATTATGACCTGAGCCGAAGGCAGTCGCCTAACCAACTGAGCCACCCAGGTGCCCCAACTAGTCCCATCTATTACTGAACCTTTTCCACTGAGACCATTTTCTTCATCTTCTTCCCCATAATGTCAGATGGTTCCTGCCTCCCTGTTCCTCTGTTCATAGTATTCTCTCTATGTAGAAGGCCTGCCCCTATCCCATCTTGATAATTATGTCCCTTTCTAAGAACTACTTCTGAAACATTTCTTTCATTTGTTCATTAAACATGCATTTATAGGGTACCTATTGTGCAGCAAACTTTAGGCTAGGAGTTGGGTCCCTTCAGTTTGTATTCTCCTGAGCCTCACAATCCATTCGGAAACACAAACACTCAACTGATATACATACAGTGATGCCTACATTTATGCTACTCAGCCTTTGAATACTCTTCATGTCATGGGAGAATTCCACACTGGGGGTTGTTGGTGAGACGCAGGACCCATTTCTTCTTAAAGATGTTGGGATTGCTCCCTAGTCCCTAGGTACAGGCATATGATTTAAGATTGATACCCTAATGCTTCTGATTGCTACTTAGAAATTTTGAAAGAGTAAATCAGAGACACAAGTACAATTTGACAAGTGCACACAGTGGGGTTTTTGACAGTGTTGTCCCAAACAGAAAGGGGACATTTTGGCTCTTGTCCATTTTTAACCCTTGTTCTCTAGGTTTTCTCTAGATAGCTACTGTCTAAGTCTTTTCAGGCTGTTAAAGTACCACATACTGGGTGACTTGTGAGCAACAGAAATTTATTTCTCACAGTTTTGAAGACTGGAAGTCCGAAATCATGGTATGGTTAGTTTCTGGTGAAGGCTGTCTTCCAAGTTGCATACTGCTGGCTAGGGAGCTCTTTGGGGTCCCTTTTCTTTTCTTTCTTTTTTTATTTAAAGATTTTATTTATTTATCTGAGAGAGAGAGAGGGAGTGAAAGAGAGCATGAGAGGGGAGAAGGTCAGAGGGAGAAGCAGACTCCCGGTGGACCTGGGAGCCCGATGCGGGACTCAATCCTGGGACTCCAGGATCATGACCTGAGCTGAAAGCAGTGGCTTAACCAAATGAGCCACCCAGGCACCCTCCCTGGAGTCCCTTTTTTAAGAGAACTAGTCCCAATCATGAGGCCTCTATCCTCATAACTTAACTATCCACCTCTATCTCTTGCTGGTCTACTCAACCTTTCTTAGTTTTAGCTTTCTGGGCAAAATAATAGTGTTTGTCCCGTATTGTTGTTGTAAGTTTCTATGAGATAATCCAAGTTAAATGCTCCACACAGTGCTTGGCATATAAAGATGCTCAATAAACGTTAGCCATTGCCATGATTCTTGCTTACTAAGGTGGCTTGATATAGATATGAAAACCACTCTAGCCAAATGTAATCAACTCATGCTCACTGAAAAGTAGCACTGATCCAGAACCTTGGAGGATCCTTAGATCACTAAGGAAAAACGTTCTTGCAGAGACTAAATTATCACACACTAAAAGAGACAGAAATTCAGAGAACCAAGCAGATGAAAGTTTGGAACCCCAGAATAAAAAGCAAGTCAGGAATTTAAATAGTCAAAACTTACCCAGATCACAGGTGAGTAAGGCAAGCTGAAAAAGATTCTGCTTCAGCACAATTAACCATGCTCATCTGGGTCAGTTATGCAGACAGAAAAACTGGACCACAAGTAACTTCAGTCTGAATGCTAAAATGTCAATTTAATTGAGATGAGTTGGCTCCTGCCATATTTAGCTCTCGACCAGGTAGAAGTACATATTCAGAGAGCCTGGTGGGTAGTGGGAAATGACTGCCATGGCAGAGAAGGCCATGAGAGCTGTGGTGTATGACAGATTGAAAAACACAGAAGTGCAACTGTGTATATTTATCTTTTTCATTCTCTTTGTTAGCTCATTCTTATCTTAAAACTTAGAATCTGATAGAATTTTGGATACAGAAAAAGTGACTGAAATAGGATTATTCATTCTCTGGAAACGTATGAACTTGGTTGATCATTTAAAGACAATGAAATATGTAAAGGGTTTGTAGTCAGAGACATTACCCATAGTGCAATGGTGAGGCTTTTAAAGCCAGTACATAGAACAGTCAATGCTTAAGAAATTGAAGGATAATGGAAAATCACTGTTCTTCTTAATGAGCACAGAGCCAGAGCAGACCTTGTGTCACCATGCAGGTTATTCTCTTGGCACATGGACTGATTGGCAGTGTTATCCCTGTGCACTTAAATGGCACATAGGGCATCTGGGTGTGGAGCTCTTTCGGTGACAAAAGGGTGAAAGGGGCAGTGAAGTGAAGGAGGTAGAGTGTTCTATGCAGCAGGTTTTGGAAGCAATTGTAGACTTCCTTTGATTGTCAGGTCCCAACTAAAGCTTCCTGCATCAGATTCTCCCCATTTCCAAACCCTTGCTGGGAGCCTGGATAGTAGCAGACAGTAGAAAAGTGTAGGGAAGAAATTGTCTGCAGCCTGGAAGAGAGTGCTATCAGAGAAAATCATTAATGCTGAGATTAGAGCAAGATCTGGAACTTCAATGTGATCACAGTTGCTCAGAGCAGACCATGGAATCCCCTGGGGGTAGTTTCTTTCCCTCCTTTACCCCCGCCCCTCCTGCATCCCTAAAGCACAAGGCACTTGAGAGCCTGCAAGATGAGCTAGAGTTGGGTTCCTGCCTCTAAGGAGCTCTGTAGGACTTAGCATAGCAACTCCTAATGACTTAATGATTTTGGGCAAGTCTCCTTACTTCTTGGTTCTCTAGTTTTATCTTATTAAAAAAAATCAGGAACTAGAGTTTTGTTTGTTTGTTTTTTTAAAAAAGATTTTCCTAGCTCTCAAAGTTTACTAGACTTTAAAAATTCTCAGTTATTATGGGCTAGGTCTTGGGCTAAGAATGTGATTTCATTCTCATGAAAATGAAATAGGCAAGAACGGTTGTTAGGTCTCTCATTTTACAGATGAAGAAACCAGGGCTAAATAAGGTTAAGTACACCGCAGAAGATGTGTCAGAGAGCTAGTAGTTCAAAGATTTAGAATTTGAACCTGGAGGTCTGACTCCAAATATAGCTGCTGTCCGATATTGCCTTTTTTAAGCCAGTGGGTTTGTTTTACAGCTGTGGCTGGAACTAATAGAAATTGCCTAAGTGCCTGAACTCTGGTGTCAGAATTACTTATGTTCAAATTAAAGCTCCATTACATTCTAACTGAATGCTTTTGGCAAATTACTTAATCCCTCTGTGCCTTGATTTCAGACTATCAGTACCTTAATAACAAATTTTGGACTAGAAATCATTGCCATACTAAGCACTAAGATCAAGGGATTGTATTCTGCTGAGCAAAATGTATAGCACTTTCTACTCATCATCTCACTTATCCCTCATGACAAGCATAGGAGGTATGTCCACACAGCATATGTACAATTATTCTCACGTTACACATGGGAAAATAAGGCTCAGAACGATGGCCAAGATCACACAACTTATAACTCGTGAGGCTGGGGTTCAATCCAGATCGCTCTGGTTCTAGAATTATGCTCTTCACCAATTCTGCCATTCTGTCACCATCAGATATGCCTGGAAGAATAAGAATAGAGGCATTATTATATAAATATGAATTCATTTGTTTCTCCTCTCATTCTCCTGACCAGAGGAGCAATCAGAATACTATGTGGAAGGTGTGCCAGTTAAAAAAGAATGAAAATCCTTGAAAAAACCAACTTCCCTGGGCTGCGGAGGGCTGGTTATGGAGAGTAATTTGCCTTTTCTGGTTTGGTTTTGAGCACATGCTGGGACTGCTGCTGGGAAACAAGGCAACCCTAATTCCAATTAGAATTACAGAGGCTTAGGGCTGGAAAGAGTGTAGCTTCCAACCCTTGTTTGATGAAGGCACCCTCTCTATAACAACAAAACCATTGGGCTTTTTTCCCCTTTGTCTGCTGTAATGCCTTGTTGAACATGAAATCACAACAGACATTCTTCAGGTCAGCTCTGTGTTTCAAGGTCTTTTTCTTATCTCAACCTCAAATTTTCCTTGTTTTGTTCTTTTCTCTCGATCAGCAAGGAAGAAATGTTCTCGTTTTTCCATAATATTATTGTGTAACCTTTTGGAAGCTACCATTGCGAATCACAGACTCTGCTCTTCAGTCTTGCTGCCATTCATTAACCCAGTTACTCCCACTTCTTCTTCGGGTTTTAGGTCACACATCACTTTCCCAAAAAGACCTAGACAAGGTCAGGTCTCCCCCGTTTTATGCATCCACAGCACCCTAAATTCTCTTTTGTAGCATGACATATACTCACAATTATCTAACATACTGAATATTCATATTTCCCACAAGATACAAAATCTAGAACTTGTTGGTACTGTTCATATCTGTAGCCCAGTCACTGTGCTTATTCATTCCATTCAAAGCTTTTATGGATTACCTCCTGGGAACCAGCCATTGTACTTGTGAACAAGGGATTCAACCCCTCACCTCAAGGAACTTAGTCTAGTACAATTTTTCGTTCTTTTGTTTCTCAGCTTTTATCTCTTCTAGCAATTGGCAGTAAAAGAATTTTGCTGTGTGATTCCTCCATACAATATTTTTTCTAGGTATAAGTTGGTTCAGAGTGGTGGTTCAGGTGTGTGTTCACTCTTGATGTACTTTATGAACCGTACTTGTCCTCATTTTGCAGATTAAAAAACTGTGGCTAGGCAGTTCAGCTGACACCTACCTGCACAGCAGGATGCCATCAGTGACATCATTCATTCATTCACTCACTCTCCCATCCTTTTAGCCCTTGTTGTCCTTTGCAGTTTTGATTCCAATCATCTCAGCATGTGGGATCATGAAAACTTAGGCCATGGCTTAGGCCTGGGGTTCTAGGCCTGCTTTAGGTTCTATAGCACTCTACCATTTACTAACTGTGCAGTCTTGGGCTGGTTAGTTAAACTCTCCAATTCTCAGTTTTCTGATAAATATCAATTCATGCTTCATTTTTTTTAAAGAGGACCAACCAAATGAGAAATAGAGTAACAGTAACATCTAACAATTATGTGATATACTTATTACAAACCAAGAGCTGTTCTAAGGACTTTACATATAAAACTCATTTAATCCAACCTATGAGGTAGATGCTGGTACTATTTCTATTTGCAAACACAGTAAAAGAGGCACGTAGAGGTTAATGAACATGCCCAGTGTCACATAGCTGGTAGGTAGACCCAGGAGAGAAACCTCATGCCTGAATGTGCAGCCCACACCCTCAACAACCTGACTGTGATTGGCTGTGGATAATTCATGCAGAGCACTCAGCATGGAGCTCCATACAACGTGTCTCTAGTTGGCTAATACAGGTTTGTGACAACCCCGAATTGACGTGCCCCACTTTTCCTAGGAGATCTCAGCAGATAAGAGAAGCATTGTGAACATGGAACACAGCTTATCCATTTTCTTGCTCAAATGAACCCTAAACCCAGGCTTATACCAGCTCTAAGTGGGTCAGACTGACAAAATAAAGGGAATAAATACATAAAACAAGGAGCAAGGCATGGAATCTAATGAGGGGAAATGAGCTTCTGATGTGAAAATTGTCTGAAAAATAATAGAGTTGATTCCTGGGACTTCCACACAAGTCCCTTGACTCTGAAAACAGCAGAATTGTCCATCAGGGTCAGTAACTAAACTAGGCAGTGCCTTCTTGGTGCCAACCATACTCAGAGCTCTGAGAATTTTAATCCCCTTGAAAAGAGGATAGGCATACCTCATATTTACAGGTTCCCACTCTGCATCTCAGTTGTCTTTTCGGAGTGAAATAGGAAGGATTTTCTGTGTGGTCAAACCTGGTCTGCTGTTTCCCTGTCTTGCAGGAAGGATGAATCCTTGTCCTGCTTCTCTGCCTCATCTGGGTAATGTTGTTCCTCTCCCTTTCCAATCCTGCTCCAGCCTGCTGTGTTTTCCTTTAAGGGCCAGCCAAGTTCAAAGTTATATTTTTCTTTAATTTCATTCACTCTCATTTATTTCTTCGATAAGTATTACCTACTCTGTATTAGGCGCTGGGAGCAGATATATGACCAAACAAAATAAGCATAGGCCTTGCCTCTTAAGTCACAGGGAGGAATTTGGATTGTAGGTTCAAGGGAAAGACTTTGAAGGGTTTGATGTTGGGATGGTGATCAGATTTGCATTTTGAGATCACTCAGACTGCAGTGTATAGGAAAATTGGAAGGGACAAGAGTAGGTGATTTTATGCTAATAGGCAAGAGATGATAGAAGCACTCTGTCCCTCAGCTTCATATTTACTCTTTCTCTCATGAATCCCCTGTCATCTTAATATTTATCCCTATAATTAATTAAATTCCCTACCTGCTGCGTCCTGCCTGGTTAAGTGGTGAGTTCTGTACTGAGGATCCATGACTGGTTATTATCCTCTGAGTCCAGCACAAAGCCTTACACATATTCAGTGCTCACTATAAAGAGTTTGCCTCTCAGCATTTCAAAGTTGAAAATGCCCTAAGAGGAAATCTAGGCTGACCACTTTACTTTGCAAAGCCAGGCAGGCTAACAGCTTGCCCAAGATTACATGTTAAATTAGTGATTAGAAATTAGATTTAATATTAACATTCTGACTCCAGTTTATGAATGATTCAAAAGATTAGTGTATAAAGATTTCTTTTCTCTCATGCTTACAGTTGGAATCCTATAGTGAAATAAAGAGAGGAGCCAGGAGTTTGAGAAGAAAACAATGGAAAGAGAAGGTGTTAAAAATGGAATAAATATCTGCATTTGCTCTTCATCCAGGATCAGTCTATATTCTGATGGCAGTGACGATCCAGTATTTCTAGACTCTCCAGGTCACAGCCAAGAGGGCAAGGACAGAGACTGTGACCCCTTGAGAAAAGTCTGGGGAGGGACCACTGGAAATAGTGATGATAGAATAAAAACGTTCTTTCCATCCTTCTTTCTCACAAATGGTTTCTTTATCCTTTTGTTTTGCCCATACATACAGTTGCTTTCTCTGATACAGCAATGTTTTCTTTTATAGTCCTGTTTTAATTCATGCACAATGAGCTTTTAATGTGAATGTCTTTGGATTTGTGATCAAATGTGTGGTCTTTGAAATCTAGCTCTCACATAGTATCTAAGATCTTAGGCAAATATCTGCATGTCTCTGAGGATTAGTTTCTTTACAATCTCTAAAATGATCAAAATGTAATAATTAGCTGATCCAGCCATGGTCAAGCTTATATAAATCAGAGTTTCTCTAAGCTTGGTCTGTAGAACCCCAGCATCAGGCTCCCCCTGCAGGTGTTTGATAGAAATGCAGGTTCCTGGGCCCTGCTCTAGATCTTTTTATTCAGATTTTCTGGCAGTAGGATATCAGAGTTGGACATGTTTCCAAGTGCTTCTAATGTGCATTTAGGCTTGAGAACCACTAAATAATTTGGAAAAGTGCTTTATACATCATAAGACAATACAGTTTTAAGAAAATGTATTTTTGCAACCAAACTGTCCTGGTCTTTTCCTCTATTAGCTCAAAAATCTCTTTAGAAAACCATCCCTCCCCCTCAAGGGTCCTTGGCAGCATCAAAATAGTCTAAGGATACATGGATGAAGGCAAATGGCCACCTAACCAGAAATTTTGTAGTCTGGTTTAAGCCTGACTCATCGGCCTTTTATGAAAATTCTGTAATGTTGATTGTGTGTAATAACCGGATGGGAATTCAGGCAGGAAGGTTTAGACACATGGCTGAACAAAGGAAAAATCTCTGCAGCTGGAAAAAAGCAAAATGAAGTTGAGCCCAGTGTTTCATGTAAATGCAAGACCTGTACTGTAAGATTTAAAATATTGAGTTTGCTCATACACAGAAAGTAAATATTAAATCTATATGTTTATCATCTCTTGACCAGATTTCTATATCCCTCAGTTTACTGTCTAGTGGGATGACTTCTGGTATCTCTTTGTACCTCAAAGTGGTGATCAGAGCCCTAGTTAATCATTTCCTTGACCTCCATAAGAGGCCATTGGCTTGATTGATGTGAGGTACACCTTACGTGATGGCAGTGAGCAAAATACCTGGGCTGAGGCCACCAACCCCCGGTCCAGCACTGCCTTTCTTTAGGAAAGTGCTGACTTCAAGATTTGCTTGAGGTTTATGCCACATGACAATCTGGGATACTCCTGGGCAGGCTATCTAAAAGCTCAAGAGATGTCCATATGGGTTTTTATCCATATAGACAACATTGTCTTGATAGAGGTTCTGACTAAGATCTGCTTTGCAGTCTGTACTTTTTTTAATACAGTTTCACTAAAGAAATTGAATTTTTTTTTTTGAACAAGCGTTAAGAATAGAACCAGGGAGAGCTATAAAATAGCCAGGATTTATGGCTCAGAGATTTTTTTGTCGTTTTTTGTGTTTTTTTTTTTTTTTTTTCAGCTCATCTGGGCTGAAATTACTGCAATCTTCCCCTTAGAGCTTCTTTGGAATTTATTTTCAATTTATACTGCATGCCTGTAAAAATGGGATGCAGAATGATACTGCAGTTTCTGAAGAAGGCTCTGGAAGCCTAGAGTCTGCCATGCTTATAAACAAATTCATATGTATTTGTGATAAAGCCTTACTTAGATTGAGAATCCAATTTTCTAATCAGTTTACCCAAGGGCTATATTACTAACCCTTTGTTCATCGTATCCCATATCAGATGTCTTCCTAGACCCCCACACAGCTTTTTAAGACACTCTTAGCAGGCCTAAAGTGAAGTGTAAAAGAAGAATAGTTATGAAGAGAGCTGACTTTTAGCTCTGATTCTGCCTTTCTGTATATTTCATCATAATGAAGTCATAACCTCTTGGGTCTCAACTTTCTCATCAATAAAATGGGAGGAGGTTGAATGAGATCAGTGTTTTCAAAGCAGTGTTTCCCAGAACACAACTGAAATACCTAAAACTAATTGCATGTATGAATCACTCCAGGATTAATATTTAGAAAATCTGTAATCTCCCAATTCATAGAACACATGTATTCAAAAGCTTGTTATTTGGTGGCTAATAAGGGACTAAAGTAGGAACGAGAGGAATGAGGAGACCTAGGTTTGCAGAAAATCACTGTGTAGCCTTTTAAGTGTTACTTTTAACTCATTTCTGGTCTCAATTTTTTCATGTGTCATCTACTCCAGGAACTTCTTATGGCTCTCATAAAAGTCAAATGAGGTTTGTATGCTTGTGAGCTTAGTGGCATTATTCACTTAGTGACATTATTCACTTAGTGACATTATTCACATATTTGATAGCTATGTATAAGGAGATTGCAAATAAATGTGATTTTAAGTCACTTTAACTTTTACTGTGAAATATTATTGGGATGACCAGTTGTGGTTGAATCAATGTAAGAAGAGGAAAGTGACAACATTCACTTAAGCATCTTCTTGTCCTGAGCAAGGCCCGGTCTGGGCTGGAAGTTTGGTTTCATCTGTAGGATCAATCCCAGTCCATTGTAGAGGCTGACCAATGTGAAGAAAGTGAAGGGTCTAACTGTAAGAGCTGGGATCTCTTAGCCACGCCTGACACACAGCTGGGAGCTGGGTAGGTGGGTGGGGGGATAGCAGCCTGTGGCTCATGTGCAGCCTGACCTGAACATTACACCCACCTGTTTGAGAGGATAATGAACACTAGTGGAGCTGGATACAGAGCTTATGATATTTTGTTTGTTGTGTGTGTCTTTGGAGCATTTGGAAGGTACTCAGGCCAAAACAGAAAAGGAGCCTTGCTGAAATTGGTATCTATGAGAAACATGTTAGAATGTAACACCTAGCTTGAATCTTCTTCCTTTTTTTTTTTTTTTAAAGATTTTATTTATTTGACAGAGAGAAACACATCTAGAGAGGGAACACAAGCAGGGGAGTGAAAGAGGTTCAAGCAGGCTTCCTGCCGAGCAGGGAGCCCGATGAGGGGCTTGATCCTGGGACTCCAGGATCATGACCTTAGCCGAAGACAGTCGCTTAACCAACTGAGCCACCCAGGTGCCCCTCTTCTTTCTTTTCTTATTCTAAGATTTTTTTGTCTTCTCTTTCTTATATTGGAAACATTTTTCTTGATCTCTCTTTCATGAGCTAGTTCATGTCTCAGCCTTTCCATGAATCTCTTCAAGACCAGCATTAGCTTTCCTTTATAGGTACTGTGGCATCTTGCATGGAAATATACATATGGTAGGTCATTAATAAATGATAATTTGATCAACCAATTGTAGATTGTAGATGAATCACTACTATATCATAAGAAATGAATTCTGTGTGTGTGTGTGTGTGTGTATATATATATATACATATATATATACATATATATACATACATACATACACATACACATATATATACATATAAAACATATACTATAGAATGTAAAAGAGAAAAGTAACCATATGGAAAGATATGAATGAGGACTTTGCTGAGCCTCATCAGGAAATGCTGGTATCAAGAGTTTGCTTGTTAAAGAATATACCATTTATTTATTTTTTATTTTTTATTTTTTTAAAGATTTTATGTATTTATTTGACAGAGTGAAACACAGCTAGAGAGGGAACACAAGCAAAGGGACTGAGAGAGGCAGAAGCAGGCTTCCCCCTGAGCAGGGAGCCCGATGTGAGCCTCGATCCCGGGTCTCCAGGATCATGACCTGAGCCAAAAGCAGTCGCTTAACCAACTGAGCCACCCTGCTCCCCTGAACATACCATTTAGAGATCAGGGAAGGAATCTCTTAGCACAGAAGTGTAGATGCCCAGAAAATTAGAATTGTGCATCAAAAAAAAAACAAACAAACAAACAAAAAAAACAAAAGTAGAGTCAGGAAAGCAAAAATCCTTCAAAGGGAAATGGGTTAAACAACAAATTTTATTTTCAAACTCATTTTCTGATCTTACGGAGAATTGCTATGTTGACTCAGACAGGACCTCTGGAGGAATAATCAAACAACTCCACCTGGACCAGATGTATTACTGTTTCCATCTATTGAGAGAATTCATGTGGGCATCCTACTCTGTCCACTCGACTTCCTTTGGTTTCCTTTGTGTTTATGTTCAGTTTTTCCCTCTGGAATATGAGGATAATAACAAGTACCATGCAGGATTGTTGAGAGAATTTGATGAGATGATAAATGTGGATATGCTTTGTAAACTAAGAACATAAAATACCATACAACTATACTCTATTATTATAACCTTTCTCATTTGAATGTGGATTAACTAGAATATCTCCTCCTAGGAAAATGTAGAGATCAGGGAGAAGTATGGTTATAATGGGTAACCTAGTTAAGTACCAATCAGGGAAGAAAAAACCTGTAGTTCACCTGGTTTCTTTTTTAATGTATATGAAGTTGATTGGTTTTTGCAGCAGAGTCACATCTGCTAGAATGTACCAGTAAAGAAAAGAAATACAGACTAGCCCTCCTTTCCTTTTACCCTTGCCAAAGACCTAGAGATTCATTTCATACCTTTTTTGAGCACCTACTATGTGCCAGGAAGTGTTCTGGGTGCTAGGTTCCAGGGATGAATGAGACAGCTGAAACTGTACACTTGTCAATCATAACGTAGGAGGGGAGGAGACAATAAACACATTAATGGGATGCTATCAAATATTGGTAAGTGCTATGAAGAAACAAACAAAAGGATGTGATGGAGCATGGCTGTAGTGTCTGTGGGGGGTTGGTGGCCATGAACATTGCTTACTGTGGGAAATCGTTGGCTGATGCCCTAGTTCTTGCACCCTGACCATATTTTCATGCTCATGCTGAGATCACCTTTACCAATGGCAGTTCCCAGCCAGCAACTCAGCCTGGTGGGGCTACTAAGGCCAGCTTACTGCTGTGGGATGCAGGGTTCCTCCAGGGGTGACTCTGGCTTGAGTACTTGGCATCAGCCTTGCCAAAATGTTCTCAGAACTGTACCACAGTCAGAGATGATTCCTAGCGAACCCTCTCTTCTTTCCCTTTACAGAGGTCAGACTTAATATCACAGTATGACAGCACCCCCACCAGCACCCCCCAGATATGCCTCCTAGTACCTCCTGTGCATGATTCCTATCTCCTGGGGCTTCTTGGAGGCCCAAGGAGCTAACTCAGTGGAGGTATTGGTAATTTCAGTTTGTGTCAGACAATGCTGGTTAAAGGAGGAGAGAGTGGAGCTGAGATCTAGAGAAAGAGCATTTCAGGAAGAGAGAACGTCAAGTGCAAAGGTCAGGAATATGCTTGGCATATTCAAGAAACGGGGACAAGGACACTTAGCTGGAATCAGGTGAGTGAGCTAAGGAGTGTTAGGAAGGATGTTCAGAGAGGAACACAGGGACCAAATCTTACAGGATCATAGAGGCTGTGCTGATGATGTTGGGTTTTATTAGTGCAATAGAAAGCTACAGGAGCATTTTAAGCTAGTAAATGAGATGGTCTGAGAAAGAAGGTACTTTCTACAGATGGATTTCTGCAAACATGTAGTCCTTTTGATGTAGAAAGCAAAGGGTACCTACAGTGATGTTTTCTCAGGCAAATCCTATATCTGCCCGTGCCTTAGCCACTACAACCTATTCTCCCTCTTCCTTCTTCTGTCTGTGAAGGAGGTAGAAGAAAGTAAGTTTGCACCTTGATGACTGCGAGAATTGAGAAAAGCTACCAACATGATTTTACTCAGAGACTAAATATATATATAAATATATAAAAATATATAAATCTATGAAAAAATATATAATGAACATACAATGTTATATTAGTTTGAGGTGTATAGTACAATGATTCAACAATCAGTGCTCATCATGATATGTGTACTCTTAATTGCCTTCACCTATTTCACTTATCTCCCAGCCATTATTATTTAAAATAATAAATAATAAATTAATTTATTCATGAGAGAGAGCGAGCAAGCAAGCAAGCATGAGCGGGAGGGGCAGAGGGAGAGAGAATCTCAAGCAGACTACCTGCTTACCAAGGAAACAACTCTGGGCTCCATCTCATGACCCTGAGATCATGATCTAAGCTGAAATCAAGAGTTGGACGCTTAGCTGACTAAGTCACTCAGGTGCCTCTAAGTGTCTGTTTTTAGTTTGTTTGTTCATTTGTTTTTTAGTGTGGTAGATCTAATTTGTGAACCAATATTTTCTTAGGTTTTACTTAATATCTTTTTTTCTGCTCAAGAATTCCATGTAGGATGTCACATGACACTTAGTTGTCATGTGTTCATAGGCTCCTCTTGGCTGTGAACATTTCTGAGGCTTTCCATGTTTTTTATAGACTTGAGAGTTTTGAAGAGTACTGTTCAGATGTATGATAGGATGCCTGTCTTCTCCTGGAATTTGTCTGTTGCTTTTCTCAGGATTAGGCAAGGTCTATGGGATTTTGGGAGGAAGGTGACAGACATAAAATGGCATTTTTATCACATCATATTTAGGCTACATACTAGAACACGATTTATGACAGTTGGTTTTACCCCTGAACACCTGGCTGAGGTGTGTTTGTCAGGTTTCTCCACTAGAGAGATAACCAGCCCCCTCCCCCCACAAAGGCCAACCTCTCTTTTCCTACTGTATGCATGGGAAGAAAGTCCTCATAATCAGGCCATACTCAGGGTGTGGGGAATTATGTTCCACCTCCTTGCAGACAGAACATTTACATAAAGCATTTGAAATGTTCTGCATGGGAGGTTTGTCTCTTCTCTCCATTTATTTATTCAGCCATTTATTTATGTCTCTATGGTCTCATGGATATTTATTTTATATTTTGAGTTATAATCCAATACTGTTTTAATTTGATACTCATGTTACATTCCTTTGGCATATCCCAATCTTTGTGGACTTGTTTGTTTATTGTCTTCCTTCCTTTCTTTTTCTTTTTTTATTACATTATTTTATTTTTTCAGTGTCTTCCTTTTAACATTTTCTTACTTTCCAGCAGCACAACATGTTCCACATTTATCTTGTATATTTCTTGCCTTGCTCCTAGAATTTGGCATTTCTTCAGTGAGCCCTTCTTCTTTTGATTGCAGAATGGTATTAGAAAAAAGATCTGTACCAGTTTTTTGGTTGTTTTTTTTTTTTTTTTTTTTTTTTTTTTTTTTTTTTTTTTTTTTTTTTTTTTTTTTTTTTTTTTTTTTTTTTTTTTTTTTTACCCATTCACTTATTAAAGGACGTTTTAGTTGATTTGGGTTTTTTGAGATTATGAATGAAGCCATGCTAAACCCTCATGTGCAGATGTTTATGTGGCACTGAAGGATTGGGAGCATTTCTACATTAATTTTTTCATTTTCATTTTCAAAACATTTGAGGGTAAATAAAATTACATCATACCTATGTTTCATGTTAGGAAAGACTCAGAAAAGATGAGTTTGTTGCCTCAGTTTATATAATTCATAAAGGGCAGAGCTGACCCTTAAATATGTGCCTTCCAACCCCAAATCTGATGTTCCTTTATTCATACTTCACGCGTTATCTAACTCTTGGTGAATTACTTGAGGAAATAATTGAAAACTCCATTACACCATCCAAATATTATTTTCTTACACCAGAGCTTCTTGGTTTTCTTGATTGTCTTTGTTCCTACACCCATTCCCACATATAAAGACTATAAAAATGTAATCTGCTATAATATAAATGAAAAGGGAAATAAAGAGGTCACCCATATTCTTTGCTGCTTCCCATTTTATTGCTTTACTTAGAGAATGCTACTAAGACACCCTTTCTTTCTGTTTTATAATTTTCCTTTAACATCTTTTGCCATTGTTCTTAATCATTTTGCATGATATGTAAAGTTTATTTAAAATTAATAATCTTAATTATATGTAGCAAAAATTATATGTAGCATGTTCACCATATGCATAGGGCTAAGCCACTCACTTGTTGCATTTGTTCTTCACAACCCTCAGAGGTAGAACCTACTAGTGTCCTCATTTTACAGGCAAAGAAACTGAGGATCGGGGAGAATTCTATAACTTGCCAGGGGACCTGCAATTAGTAATTGGCAGGAAGAGGGCTCAGAACCTGTGGAAATAATTCTTTGTTCCCTCCCTTCTAAATGGTTTCCAGAGATGCATTACCTTTAAAATCAAAGTTGTTAATTTAGAGATACAAATTTGATATCAAGAGCTTGGGGGAAAGAAAGCTAAAGAGAAGGTATAACTATATTGCCAGATGTAGAGGGGCAAGCCAGATAAGTGTGTCCTGTAAACACAGTTACTGAACAAAAGAAATCGAACCTTGGGAGAGAAAAAATACTATTTCCCCCTGTGACACCATGTAATAAGGACAGCAGATGCTCTGGGGCATTGGCCCATTATGTTGAAGTGATAATAGTGCAATTAGCTGTTTCTTCATTTTCCCATGTTAACCCAGGGGTAAAATGGCACACTGAGCAAATACACTAAATTACATTAAACTTAGTGTTCAATGTGAAAATCTTAGCTGTTGGCTGCAGAGAGATTAGCAGGCTCTAGCAAAGTTTTGCTCATACTCCACGCTCAGCCTCATGAAAAACCTCAGCCCCAGCAATGATGGTTCTCTTTATCAGATGCGGCATAACTTTCTGCAGGCAACTCCAAGTTGGCACTCTGAGGTTTCCAGAGAGAACACTTGGCATGAGTTAGCAGAGTGAACATCATGTAGTCATCAATAAATATATCTTTGAAAAAATATTTGCATCGTGCTGGGCATGAGAACTGTGGCCATCTCTACCTAAAGGATGTTTGCCTCTGGGATCCTGTTCTAGTCAGCATCACTGGCAGCCCTTTCTACCGTGGGGGGTACAGCTAGAAGGTTCTGGCTGTGACCTAGAAGGGGAGTCCTCACAAGAACTTGACTATGCTGTTGTCTTGATCTTAGTCTTCCACGCTCCTCAAGTCCGAGAAATAAGTTTCTGTTGTTTGTAAGCTACCCACTCCATGGTACGTGGTTGTAGCATCCCAAACAGGTTAAGGCATCGTGTATATTTAGTTCACATTTTATGTTATGAGCCAGTACCCTGTTACTGATTTTACTGTGTGAATTGTTCCAGCTTTGGTCATTGGGACTTACATTAGTTCAGCTCTCATGGCCCTTTGAGATGCCCCCATTGTTTTATGAGCACTTCCTAACTCGCTGGTACAACTAAATAGGCCACACTTAACTTTTATTTTCCCTGCTGCAGTCCTAGAATCAGTCATTTTTTTCCAAGGAGGCTTGGTCTATTTCACTGGAGGATGGTATTTTGGAAACCAGGGCTTGGGTACTGGGAATGATGGCTGCTACTGGGGTGACATTGCTTCCAGGACCTCTCAGCTGGCAGAGCTGGGTGATATATGTATACATCCTAACCCATATTTTCACCCTTACTTACAGTTGTTTCTGTATCTGCCCATCTGTAAATGCACATTAAATGAAACATGAATTCATGCTGATGCCTCTAATCCAGTACCACAAAGTTATTTTAGCCTTTTCGTCTTGTTTACATGTAAATTTCTGGCATCTACCAGTTTCCATCCATACATTTCTTTGTTCAACCCCAATATACACATAAAACAGTTTCAGAATTGTCAATCCATATCCCCATGATAAATAACTTTAACGACTATAGTGTTTGTCTACGACTTCTGTTGTCTTTGCCCTTACAATTTTTAATCTGAACACAATTTTCCAAAGTTACTTAGGTCATTTCCTTTTCCACTTGCCTCCTATACTGAAGTTATGTCAGACATTTGTAATATAGTCAGACTCATTTTGTCACAGTCTGCATTTTATCTTGGCATCCCTCAACATTCTCGTTGATTATTTTTTATTTTATTGTTTGCATACATTAATATTTACTCTTTTTGTTTGTAAAGTTTTATGAGTTTTGAGAAATGCATGGAGTCATATGTTTACCAGTCCTCTATAATAACAGAATAATTCCCTAAAATTTCCTCTATATAATACAGTAATACAATATTATATGTAACTTAATATAGACAAAAATTATTAAGTCTTCCTGAGACAGGTACTGTATGTTGAATGACTTTATACCTATTCAGTCCCTCCATATCCCCAATTCCTCTTTGTACTCAATCAGTCCTACCTAGACATTCCCTAAATGCCTTTGATCTGTTTTCCTCCATGTAGTCTTGACTTTTCTGAAATGTCATATGAATTGGAATTATACAATATGCAGCTTTTGGGGTCTGGCTTTTTTTTTTTCCACTTAGCAAACACCTTCAAAATTCATCTATGCTGTTGACTAGATCACTGAGCAATTTAATAGCAGCCATAATGGATGGCAGCCATGATGGATGGTTCTGTCCTCTCTCTTTTGGTATTACATACATCTACCTCTTTCCCTACTCAATAAATATAATGACTCTAAGGAGGAACTCTAAAACGTGGCTGATTTTTAAGTTTTCATGATTCTCACAAGTGAGAATTTTGAGTCATATCTAAAATAATCTTAATAAAAGATTAAATAATATAATAATTTAATATTTTATGCAACTTAACATAGAATAAGTTTATCAGTTGTTTCTAAGGTGGATACTATATGTTGGCTCACTCTATACCTAGCATTCCTTATTGGAATTCCTTATTTATTTATTTAGTCAGTCACCATACAGTACATCATTAGTTTTCGATGTAGTGTTCCATGATTCATTGTTTACATATAACACCCAGTGCTCCATGCAATATGTGCCCTCCTTAATATGTATCACTGGGCTCACCCCTCCTGCCTCCCCCCTCCCCTCTAAAACTCTGTTTGTTTCCTGGAGTTCATAGTCACTCATAGTTTGTCTCTCCCTCTGATTCCTACCCCCGCTTAATTTTTCCCTTCTTTCTCCTAATGTCCTCCATGCTATTCATTATGTTCCATGTATAAGTGAAATCATATGATAATTGTCTTTCTCTGCTTGACTTATTTCACTTAGCATAATATCCTCCAGTTCCATCCATGTTGATGCAAATGGTGGGTATTCATCCTTGCTGATGGCTGAGTAATTGTCCAATGTATATATGGACCATATCTTCTTTATCCATTTGTCTGTTGAAGGGCATCTTGACACCTTCCACAGTTTAGCTATTGTGGCCATTGCTTCTATGAACATCGGGGTGCATGTGGCCCTTCTTTTCACTACATCTGTATCTTTGGGGTAAATACCCAGTAGTGCAGTTGCTGGGTCATAGGGGAGCTCTATCTTTAACTTTTTGACTTTTAACTCCACACTGTTTTCCAAAGTGGCTGCATCTGCTTGCATTCCCACCACCAGAACAGAAGTTAGGTGCTTTATTATATCCATATCTATGTCTATATCTATATCTATATCTATCTATATCTATTTATAATCCATGGATAGATGGATTTGAAGCTACTGGTAGGCAGTAATAAGCTCTTACCCTTTGGTTATGTATACATCTCTCTTCACTTTTCTTTCTGCCTGGAATATGGACATGCGATTGTGGATGCTGGCTTAAGGTTCAACAGCCATTTTAAGACAATGAAAACAAAAGACAGAGAAAGAAAATAGAAGAAAACTGGTTCCCTTAAGGCATTGTTGTGCAGTTATACGAGCTGTAGGCAATTGCAACTTATTCCTATTCTTCTCTTGCATAAGATGAATAATCTCTTATATGGAAGCTCCTGTTATCATGTTTTCTGTTGCTCACAGTCCAACACAATCCTAACTATTACATAGTGCAATAGTGTATATGGGGTACTCTGGGACATCAGATGAGTAAATAAAAATGACTGGAAATTCAGGAAAATAATTATTTCTTTATAATTAATAACTGAGCTCTTGTTAATTGAAAAGTACTCTGCTAAGCCCTTCTTTAGATACAAAGATGACTTATAAGTACCTTCTGCCATAAAGAAGTTTATGATATAAGAGTTTAATGCAGTGTATCTTCAAAAGAGCTCTGGATTTGGAATTGAGATATGGGTCCAAATTATTCCTTTTAATCAGCCATGTAACATAGTCTTGTTTATTCATTTATTGCTACTGTTTATTAAAAAATTATTTATATATACCAGTCACTCTATGGTAAGATCTTCACAAAATACACTTGATCTTCACAACGATAAGAAGGAGAACTTAACATTGTTCTCCATTTTATAGGAAACTGAAGCTCAGAGTAATCAAAGGAGGCTTCAAGGCCACACAGTTCACAGAAGAGATGGCATTCAAATCTAGGGCTGTCTAACTCCAGTCTTTTCAAGTCTCTGGGTCCTCATCTGTAGAGTGCATATTGCTGTTTCTTTCCTTCCTTCCTCAGGGAGTTTAGTCAGGGCTGAGAAAAGAAGAAAATTAGGTGTTGGAATTACTTTTTTTAAACCATAAAATGCTGTAGGACTATAGGGTGTTATTCTCATACCTGTCACAAAAAAATATACTAAAAAATGCCTTTCAAATGAATAGTGGAAATCAACAGATATGCATGTGTCCAATTAGCTCTAAATTGACATAGACTATAATGAAACAAAGCAAAGAGAGAAAGAAAAAGGAGATATTAGTTCCAAAGTTTGGGGTCTAGGGAGAGTTTATGGAAGTTATAACAGCTGAATCACGTCTTCAAAGACGGGTAAGACTTTGAGCATCTGTGAGGACAAGTGGGCATCAGAGGTTGACGTGCACTTCCTCTTCTCCAGCAGCAATAGAGTCATCAATGACAAGCCGCATCTTGTTCCTTTTATTCACTGCTTGCTATACATAGCACAGGCCTTGGATATTGTGTGTGATGATGGTGTTTTAGTTGTATTATTTTGATTAGGGATACTTGGCAAGATTTTTTATTTTCTTAAGGACAAATTGGTAATGATTTACTTTCTAATTTCTTACTTAGAAACTCCTTAAGTACTTCTAGAATCTCAAGAATCAAACTCCAATTCTCCAAACACAACAAAGACTTAAGAGACATTTTATCAAGTGCTTTGTTTACTCCAGAACAAAATTTTATCAGCAAAATTGAAAATGAGGATCAAATTTAGACTCATGTTTGTGTTGTGTTAGTTCTAGTTGTGTCAAAGGCATCAAATACATGGAGACAGTGGGAAAAATCCATGAACCATTTGTTCAAGGCATTCATCCATGCATCCTGCAAAAATTTATTGACTGCCTTCTATGTATCATACACTGTTATAGGCAGTAGGGATACAGCAATAAACAGAACAAAGTCTTGTTGGTTGGGTATATGATTATCAAATATCTGGAAATTTTTTTCTTCCTCTTGCTTCCTCACCCATACCTCCCAAAGGCTCATTGCAAATCACATTTAGTGCTTCTATACAATTTACTTTTTTTGAGAGTAAGGACCATGGTTCTTGACACATCTGATTATCACAACATGCCTAGCCTAGAGTATCACTCTGTGTGTGTGTGTGTGTGTGTGTGTGTGTGTGTGTGTGTGTGCATGTGCATGCATGTGTCTCTAAAGCAGAGGTAGTAGAGAGGAAACATGGAGAGGTAAAAAGAAAATGGGTTCTGGAGTCAGACTGAAAAGAATACTGGATCCAAACCCTCATTTAGTGACATTTACTTCACAAATTTTTACTAGGTGGCTACTATGTGCTAGGCACTGTGCTAGGTATGGGAGTTGCAAAAACAGACTGGGCTCTTTTCTCATATGACTCATCCTGCATTGAGCAGAGAATATCACATGAGTATGTAAGTTCTGGTCTCTGAGAAATAGGCATCAGGAGATTTACTGGAGAACAAACATATAAAGGATAACAGAAAGGGAACTGGGAGAGGCTGGGAGAGTATGGTAGACTCATCAGACCATAATGCATTTCGAGTATAATAGAATCCTCAGACCATAACGCATTTCTGACCATGTGGAGGAAAAAAGGAAGTAAACAATACGTGTAGAAAAAATCTGTGCTAGTCTCAAAGTTTTGGCCCAGCTGATGAGAGTCTTCAGCCAAGTCAGCAATCAGAAGAGTTCCATATTCTAGGAAAGGACCTGCCTTAGTGTTCCTCTGGGCTTAGCCATGGGCTGGGAGAAGGTGGTGGGAAATATGACTTCTGTGCTGGGGTCATTGGCCATACACTCCTCAGTCAGAGCTGAGAGTGAATTTTCATGGCCATCACAACAAAATGTGTTGAGCATAGTGAGAAGGAAAGTATGGGTGCTATGGAGATATAAAGCACGAAGGAGGGACACCTGGGTGGCTCAATCAGTTGAGCATCTGCCTTGGGTTCAAGTCATGATCCCAGGGCCCTGAGATTGAGCCCTGCTTTGCTTCAGACTCCATGCTCAGCGGAGTGTCTGCTTTTCTCTCTCCCTCTGCCCCTCCCCCTCACTTGTGCACACATTCTTTCTCTATCTCTCAAATAAGTAAATAAAATCTGAAAAAGAAAAAAAACTATATGCATGAGGGACTACAGGCTTCCCTGAAGAAGGTATATGTTAGGGCAGTAAATCCAACTTATCCAAGAGAGAGGAGGAGACAAGGGAAAGCATTTAGGGCAGAGAGAAGGACATGACAGAGAGAATATGGAATTTTTTTAGGGAAAAAATGAATTTGCTCTGACTTGAACACAGGGTGCAAAGGCAATAGAAGTGAGAGGGAAGGGAGGGAGATGTTGGAAAAATGAAGCTGGGAGGGTAGTTAGGGGTTGAATTGTAACATTGTAAAACTAGGCAGTTTGAACTTTATATTGAGGGCAAGGGGAAGTCGTGGAAGTGTTTGGAAGTGTTTTAAGCACCGATGAGGGCTAGGGGAGGGAGAGTGGGATTTGAATAAAATGATCATTTTTTTTTTTGCATTTTGAAAATATCATTTCAGTGGCTTTGCAAAGAGTAGACTGATGGATTGAGAAGACAAAAATGGAAGCCTGAAGACAAGGTAGGAGGTGCTGTGAGTAAGCCAGATGCAACGTGTCAGTGGTTTAGACTGTGGTTCCACTTATGGCCATGTGAACCATAATTAGGTATAAAATATCAGATTGCTAATTTAATGAATGTGATAGATAAAGTAGAAAAAAAGGAGGTTATATATGTCAGTCTTATTTGCTATGTGACATGAAAGATTACTCAAACTCCTTGGGCTTTGGTTTCTTGATCTGAGAAAGGAAGGCAATAATACCTATTTCATAGGTTTTTGTTGAAGTTAAATGAGATAATACAAATAAAATGTATCTAACATAGGGCTTAGCTTATACATGGGAATTTTCTCTTGACCTTTTTGTATGCAGCAAAGATTTAAAGTGCATTCGTGGGGCACCTGGGTGGCTCAGTTGGTTAAGCGACTTCCTTAGGCTCAGGTCATGATCCCAGAGTCCCAGAATAAAGCCCCACATCGGGCTCCCTGCTCAGTGGGAAGCCTGCTTCTCCCTCTCTCACTCCCCCTGCTTGTTTTCCCTCTCTAGCTGTGTTTCTCTCTGTCGAATAAATAAATAAAATCTTTAAAAAAATTTAAAAAAATAAAGTGCATTCCTATTAGAAAATCTAACTGTAGAGAAAGACTTTCTGTCTCTCTATGATTCACCTTTTCCATTTCCTTCCCACATCTTTTCTAGGTTATTACATTGAATTATCATAGAGTATGGCATATGAACAAACACAATTTTAACTCAAGGATCTTAATGTAGTAAATTTTTTTTTTATTCCTTCTGATAGGGGATCTCCATATCCATTGATGGAAGATTATAAATAATTATGACCAATTTATATCCAATACCCAGCTAGGCAAACCACTTCCTCTGGAATATGTATGTATGTATTTCCTTCACTCTGCTTCTGGCATTCTTTTTGAGTCTTAAGCTGAGTGACCTACGGGAGGGAATAAATACTAAGATTCATTCTAGGAGATTCTTCCTTACTGGCCCTTGCTACATGGATCTACTGGAGCTGCCTTTCCATCTTCTTCTTGAGCCTGGTTCTGCAGCCCCTGTGAAGCCCTCTTTCCCCTGAAAATGACCCATATCTTCCTCCGGTAGCCAGAGTCCATTTATTTTGTCTGTTCTAGAATGCTGGGGTGCCCCTCTCTCTCAGGCTTTGTCTCCAGCTGCCTCAAGATAAGAAGCCTTCCTTTAAGGTAGAGAATCAAACACTTATCACTGCAATGAGGTGTCTTTTATCATAGCTATGGACCCTGTTCAGATGGTATTCCCAGGGAATTCCATGCTGATCTCAGAATATCTGAAGTCCTGGGTCCTGGACTGAGGTTAGTAAAATAAAACCAAGATTATGTCATGTTTTATTATGCATAAGAAACACCTTAGAAGCTTGTTAAAATATAGTTGCTTGAGCCCTAGCCAGGTATTCTGAATTAGTATCTTCTGGGTTAGGTCTTAGGAGTCGACATTTTGAAGAAAGCATCCAATCTAGATTTTTGCTTCTAAGGTATCATTCTCAGCCTAGTGGCATCAGCATTGCCTAGAAGCTGTCAAAAATGCAGAATCTCTGGCCCCACCCCAGACCTCATGAATCAGTCTGAATTTTTAAGAAGGTCCCCATGTGATGTGTTATACATGAGAAGTTTTAAAAGCACTGTTCTATATCATGGTTCCAAATTAGGGGACCTTTTGTTCCCCAGCCTTCTCTTCCACACACCCAAGGTAATAGCTGAAGATATTTTGGTTGTCATAACTGGGAAGATGCTACTGGTACCTAGGTTGGTCGAGGCCAGGCTGCTAAGCATTCTGCAATGCATGTCCTATAATGCACATCCCCCCAAAGATCCAAAATGTCAGTAGTACTGATATTGAAGAACCATGGGCCAGATGACTGTAATGAAGCTGGTAGATTAGTCTGGGGAGCCAGGTGTCTTCAAAGGCTTAGAAGCAGCAGCTAGTAATTTGGGAGTGATGGCTCTGAGCAGGCTCGACTCCTCAAACTAGAGTAGAGAGGGTGGGCTCTGGAATCCAAATGCATGGTTTGATTCCCGGCTCTGTCTCTCACATGCTATGCAATCTCAAGCAAGTGTAGAAATAAACAAAGACCAACAGATTGAGAACAAGTAAAGGCTATTTATTCTGAACTTGCTATATCAAGGGAGTCAGACACTACCACTTGTGTTTTCACAGAGACTTAAAGGCAGGCAGGGGAACGGGCATGCTTTGTGGTGGAAAAAAGGAAGGCTCAAGGTGTTCTTTGGGGGCTGTTGACTATTAGAAGTGGAACATATATGCGACTGGTTAGAAGAACATATTTAGCTTTCTCTGGTTGATCCTAAGTTGGAAGTGGGGACAAAATTTAGGGAAATTATCAGTTACTAGTTGAGTCCTTGTCATTTGGGGCAGATTGTTACGGAAGTTATTGTTTTGCTTCCTGTATTGTTACTGAATGTAGCCGACTTCTTACAAGTCTGACTCATAGCAGGCTGACTTCCTGGGCTGTTTATCATAGATAAGGCCTGAATTTCCTGGAAAGATTGCTGCAGGTTGTGGGTCAGAGTTCTGTTTTTACATATAGTCCTGCCATTCATTGCCCATTTATATATTTAGTCTCTCACAACTTTTAAATTTCTTTAGACCTTAGTATTTCCTAATCTACATAGTGGTAATCATAAGGTCATAGTCAAGATGAGGTAAGCTAACTCATGTTGGGCTTTTAGAATCTCACTAACAAGAAGTGGGGGCTGAGTAGGTATTTTCCACGATCATCCTCTACAGCTGTCTTGGGGGGCTGTGATCCCATGCAGCTACACTGAAGGGTCTGGACATCCCTAAGAACACAAATAAGCGAAGCATTAAGTGACTGCCAGGCATGGGGTCATGAGAGGATTCAGTATTTTCAGTGATTGTGAGGGGCATTACCAGGGTTTAAGTGTAACTGAGGAGAGATCAGGGACTTGAGTCAGACCAGCAAGAGTCCATCCTAGTTTTAATTACTTACAGCTATGTGGCACATAACAGCCCATCGAGGCCTCCTGTATAAAATGGGGATGATATTACTGTATATCAGTAAAGATTAGATACTCATATCGAGCACCCTACACAGTATCCAGCAGTGAGCAACTACTCTGTAAAAGTTAACTTTTACAGTTATTACAGTTATTATTGTTAGTATCACTGATTCAGCCGGGAGCCAAAGCTGCTCTTGCTCTGTGAACAGAGCATTTGGTGTGATATAAAGCTCTGTGGGGTTAATTGTAGTTTTAGAGCTACTGCCTTGGTGTTGGCAATCCATATGCACTAGGCGTACCCAGAGTATTTATCATTGAAGACTCTCTGTGACCACACCCTAGAATATATTTTCACTGTCCCCAGGTGATTCTTATATACTAGGATTTTGAAGATCAGCCCTATAGTTTCCTGTTTGTCTTCTCTGGGTGCCCAGTGTTTCTCTGAATGAATCCCCAGTCCTCCCCTGCTCTAAATTACCAGGATATTTATAGCACCCTCTCCCTATATAATCAGGACAGGGCACTTGGGAGATCCCAGCTAAGAACTTTTGAGCTGGAGATAGCTGTTTCTTCTCTCGGTTTGGGGGTAAGTAATGGCCCACCATGTTCTGGGCTCTCTGATACAGAGATCTTACAAAGATAGCTCACTCACCTTTGGGTTGTCAGGTGAAGGAGATACTGAGGGTCTCTGGGAGTTGACTGGATTTTCAGAAATATGCCTTGTTAACTGAACAAAATTACAGAAATTTCTTATATCTGTATGTCTTTCATATTTGGCAAGGTAGTCAGGTCTGTGGTAGAAGGTCTGCTGCTACCAATGAGGACAGAGGTGGTTGCAGCCAGTGGGCTGCCTTGGACTCGACTGAGAAAGTGAGGTACTCAGGGTCAGTCTGAGTCTGACTTCCCTGCATTCAAGTCAGGTAGCTTGGGTGAATCTGGACCCTAGGGAGCAGGTGTCTAAAGCATAGCTGGCTGCTGAAAGTCTTAACACAGTCTACTGAGTCTTCCATACCGGCTTCCCCAGGAGCCTTTGGGGAGTTACACTTTCTTGCCTCATGGAGTTTTGATTGATTAGGGACATCTGGTATAAGTTTGGGAAGGTTGGGAAGAATGAGTAAAGCTTTGATGATCCAAGGACTTTGTGTGTGTGTGTTTAATTAACATATAATGTATTCTTTGCTTCAGGGGTACAGGTCTGTGAATCATCAGTCTCACATAATTCACAGCACTCACCATAGCACATAACCTCCCCAATATCCATAACCCAGCTATCCTATCCCTCTCCCCTCCCCCAGCAATGCTCATTTTGTTTCCTGAGATTAAGAGTCTCTTACAGTCTGCTCCCTCTCTGGTTTCATCTTGTTTCAGTTTTTCCTCCCTTCCCCTATGATCCTTTATCTTGTTTCTCAAATTCCACATATCCTCAAGATCATGTGATAATTATCTTCTTGATTGACATATTTCATTTTGCATAATACCCTCTAGTTCCATCCATATCATTGCAAATGTCAAGATGTTGTTTTCTGATGGCTGCATAATATTCCATTGTGTATATATATATACCGCATCTTTACCCATTCATCTGCTGATGGACGTATAGTCTCTTTCCATAGTTTTGCCATTGTGGACAATGCTGCTATAAACATTGGGGTGCAGGTATCCCTTTGGAGCACTACATTTGTATTTTGGGGGTAAATACTTAGTGGTGCAATTGCTGGGTTGTAGGGTAGCTCTATTTTCAACTTTTTGAGGAACCTCCATACTGTTTTCCAGAGTGGCTGCACCAGCTTGCATTGCCACCAACCATGTAGGAAGGTTCCCCTTTCTCTGCATCCTCCTCAACACCTGTCGTTTGCTGACCGGTTAATTTTAGCCATTCTGACTGGTGTGAGGTGGAACCTGAACTGTGGTTTTGATTTGTATTTCCCTGATGTCGAGTAATGTTGAGCACTTTTTCATGTATCTGTTGGCCATTTGGATGTCTTCTATGCAGAAATGTCTGTTCATGTCTTCTGCCCATTTCTTGATTGGATTATTTGTTCCTTGGGTGTTGAGATTGATAAGTTTTTTATGGATTTTTGATACAAGCCCTTTATCTGATGTGTCATTTGCAAAATACTTTCTCCCATTCTGTTGGTTCTCTTGGTTTTGTTAACTGTTTCCTTTGCTGCACAAAAGCTTTTTATCTTGATGAAGTCCCAATAGTTCATTTTTGGTTTTGTTTCCCTTGCCTTTGGTGATGTGTCTAGGAAGAATTTGCTGTGGCTGAGGTTGAAGAGACTGCTACTGTGTTCTCCTTGAGGATTTTGATGGATCTCTGTTTCATATTCAGGTCTTTCATCCATTTTGAGTCTATTTTTGTGTGTGGTGTAAGGAAATGGTCCAGTTTCATTCTTCTGCATGTGGCTATCCAATTTTCCCAACCTTTCAGAAGAAGTGTTACCAGATACTGTCCAGACTGTGTTTCCAAAAAAGATTTTTTCTGTGCAAATCACATCCTTATTAGCAATTATGTCTCTTGAAGAAAAGTTTGTCAGAGTCATCTCCAGTCTTTTCAGTTGAGGAGTAGTTAGTGGATTCCTTAGCTAGGGGATTAAGTCATGAGGCTTTCACTGCCTCTGGGGGGTGGGAATCCATAGTGTGGCAGAAACAAGCAGAAGGCAGTTAATTTTTTTCTTATGCTCTTGTTTATGGTACTATTTGACTTTAAGGCTGTGTACCTGTATCACTACATAAAAATATGACCATTTTTTTTTGTGAGTGTGCTATGCTAATAAGAACAAAAAGATAAAACCTCCAAGGAATCTTTGCAGGTTTTGGGGGGTAATTGTGGATATGTCTGCCCTCAGAGCCCTGAAAAAATAGATTTTGCTGAATTCTCATTAAGTTAGAAAGTCAAAGATACATGAAGAGCTACTGTGCATATGTTAATAACAACTAAATTAAGCCAGGAACATTGAACTGGTGGATAGGTCATCCCTTTAGTGAGGTGGCTTCCTTTTTTAAAAATTTCTTCCCCTCAGGAAAGGAGGAATAATAAGACTTAAAGGTCATTTACAAAGATCAAGATGCGAAGTAAGAGCAGCTTTCTTTTGCGACTAAACCCCATAACAAGTATGCTGGATTGAGCAAATGACCAATTTAGCTTACTGCTTCGCAGGTGATATAGAGAATAGCAAAGGTCCTGATCTTCTTTGTCCTCATGGTGTACCAGAAACAAACAAGCGGTTTGCTTCTCAGAAATGGTACCCAGGTATAAAACTAAAGTGCACAGCATTAAAGACTTCAGGCTCTGGAGTTAAAATTAGGGTGGTTCTATTTAGCCTGGGGAATAAATTTAAGGGTTAAGCAGAGATTGAAGTTGAAAGACTGGTGTCAACTTTGACTCTTTTATTCCTTAAAATGAGCTTCAAGTAGCAGCTTCTGTCCTGCTTAAACTATGCACATGGGACTTGGATTAAAATGTCTTAAAATAACACACAGAATTTTTAATCAAAACTCTTAGCAAAGGTTACCTAGTTGGGGCTTTTTCTATTTTTTTCCTGTATCAATGCAGGAAGAGAGCTAGGATGTGAAGCTTGCACATTCACTCGCTTCCAATGAGAACTCCAGTTGCAGGTATAGGACCTATGAGGAATAACCCAGCCTGGAAGGACCATGGCTTATAAATAATCTTTATTACGTGATGGCCGAAAGTGAAGTTATTTCTCATTTTGAAATGAATGTCTTTTAAGCAGGGTGGGAGACTTAAATGTTGACTATAGGGCTACTTTCATGAAATGTTCCCACTTCAAGGGTTTTTGGATCTATTTATAAGTAAAAGAGACTGGAGGGTGGACAAAATGGAAGTTGGAACCACAGAGTCTGTGGGTTCCACCTTTGCTATTTGGTCACAGTTGACCTGGGGAAAACAGATTACTTCTTGTGTAGGCTCTATGGGGATGTCTTTGTTTTCACCATGTAGTAATCACACAAAGACTCCATGTCTCAAATGAGCAAGCTTTTTCGCTCACCTCGTCTTGCTACCCTAAAATTCTCAGTCACCCATTACTTTGATTCTCCAGTGTATTCTGAGAACCATTACCACCCAGCCTAATCTGATGTGTTGATTAATATATTTACTTCTGGGGCTCATTCCTCTCTTCCAGGATACCATTTCTTAAGGAGCAAAAGGTCATAGGAGCCATAGGCTTTGCATTTTTAATATGCTACCCTAGGTCGTAGGCCAGGCAATTAGATAAGTATCTTAGGAGAAGCAGCATAAATATCAATATGTATTAAAAAAATTTTTTTCCCCTGGTGATTTCAAGGTATAACCGAGATTAAGACCTATTGTCTTGGGGAATTTGATAAGCAACATATTGTCAAAAGATGCTTGCTAAGTGAGTGTCCTCTGTGGTTCTCCAGAAATGTCATGAGTGTCTAGTATTAGGTTTTGAAGCATAATTTCGCATTCTGTAAATCTCGTGCTTAACTGAGTAGTGGGAATGATAGAAATTTCTATGATGGAGGAATACCGTGTAAACCTTGAAAGGAAGTGGAGAGAGTGCAAGAACTGGATATTTGAAGGAACGAGGAACGGAAGGATGGCTTTGAGGGTAAATGTCCCCTTGGGCAATGGCATCAGCACAGCCAAGGATCTGTGTATTGAGGACACAGGAAGAGCAAAACACCAGGGCCTCGTGGAGGATTTTCACCTCCTGTTAGGAATTACGGAATCCCTTGATCCAGAGCTGTGACATTGCCCAGAGCCACTTGCTAATGGAAAAGGGCTATTGAACTAAGGCTTGGCAGGTTTGTCCTCAGGAACTTGAGTTACCAATTTGTTTAAAAAAAGAAAAAAAAGAAAATAAAATAAATTATGTCCCGTTACTAAACCATTTCTTGGCAATAAAGTTCACGTTTTGCCTGAGACTGATCGGAAACAAATTACATGATGGCATGCAACCTGAAAATTCTACTTTCCTGAACCCTTACATCAAAATCCATGTATTTTTTTTCTAGAAAATATTGATGACCCCTCTTTTTTGCTTTAGTTATATATTCCATACCAGTAAAATGTGTTCCTTGCATATAACATATAAACCATAAAAGAATGTGCAGAAGAATGAAAGTACAATCCGGGATGAGGCTATACCATGCCTAAAATAGAGGGCATCTATGACAAAAGACTTTGGGAGTGACTTTCCTTTCTTATTTCTACCCCCATCCTAATGGAGTTCATTAAGGGGTGTACATTTCCGTGCTTGGGAATCACTGCTGTAGCAAGTGGGCCTTAATGAGTATGTTGTGTGTGTCAGTTATATACTAGGCAGAGAAAACTGATACACACTAGTCCAAAGATTAATAAAGCTCTGAGAGACATCCACATCCTAATTTCCAGAACCTGAGACCGTTACCTTATGTGGCCAAAGAGATAGTGCAGATGTGAATAGGGACCTTGAGATGGGAAAATGATCTGGATTATCTAGGTGAGCCCAGTCTCATCACCTCAGTCTATGGAAAAGTGAACCAGACAGCAACAAGAAAAGGCCCCAGGCCCACTTCACTGACCGTAAATGCAGATGGACAAAGGGGCCACAAACCAGGAAAGGCAGGCTGCCCCTAAGAGCTGAAAAAAGCAGGAAAATATTCTCCTTTAGAGACTTTAGGAAGGAACACGGCCTTGTGAGACCCATGTCACACTTTTGATCTGAGGAACTGTGGAAAAAATAAACTGGTGGTGGTTTTAAGCCACTAAACTATTTTGGCAATGGAATTGTAGCAGCAATGGAAACAAAGAGAGCCACGGTCTTAGATGAAGGGTCAGGGGACTGAGCCCTGGTATTCATCATGTGGAAGCTGGACCCTAGGTGCTTTTCCACTCCGGGCTCTATTGTCTCCTTCTCTGATAAACACCGGTGTTGGTTCAGATGAATGATTTTCCAGCATTGTCACCTATAGAACTTTTCCTCAAAAGAAATATTAAACTGATGACTGAGCTGCTTTGTGGAGGCAGGGAAGAGGTTCTGGGCCTGGTGGGGTGGAAGGAAGGCAAACTGCCAGAAGGGTTCATTCAGGTCAACAGCTCCTGCTGAGGGAGGAGGGTCTGTACTCAAATCCAGGGTCTGTACTCAAAAGTGACGGGCTTCTTGAATAATAGGCATTGGAAGATTTTAAGAAAAATATCCTTGGGAGTGTGAATCGGAGCACGTGTTCTGATAATGGTATTTTCAGAAAATGGAAAATAGCGCATTCCTGTTTAAATTAGGCATTGAGGGTGCCTGGGTGGCTCAGTGGGTTAAGCCTCTGCCTTCATCTCAGGTCATGATCTCAGGGTCCTGGGATTGAGGCCTGCATCAGGCTCTCTGCTCCGCAGGGAGCCTGCTTCCTCCTCTCTCTCTGCCTGCCTCTCTGCCTACTTGTGATCTCTCTCTGTGTCAAATAAATAAATAAAACCTTTAAAAAAATAAATTAGACATTGATCTTGAGAAAGCAAATTTTGCAGTTCCTCACCAAACCGGGATGAACTCAGGAAATCTAAAACTATAACTGTTACCACGGGGGACCAGCCTCAGCAGAGATGTGGGTCCCGAATCGCAGGATGTCTGGTGGGCAAAATAACGACTCGGACACGGAAATCTAATGCAAGCTGACAGACCTGAGGTCAGTCAGGAGAGACCTATGAAGCAGGCTCAGGCTCACACTCTGGCTTTTTAGCATTGGCTTTCTAGCTCTAGCTCTGGCTTTGGCCATCTTGCTTTGCTTCTGTCTCTTCTTCTGTCTCTCTTGCTGTTTCTGCCTTTGTGTCTCTTGACTGTCAAGGGTCCCAGTCTTTTATTATTCCCAAGTGAGGAAGTTGGGTGGTGCAGTTAAATCTTTAACTGCTTTTGCACCTGCCCTAGAGACAGGATTAGTATTGTTACTGCAAGGTACAGAGTGATTGCTTAAACTCACAGAAGTTGAGACCATTGAGACAGAGGGATCAAGGAAAGAGATAAGAGATACAGAGATAGGATTACCAGGAGGAGGATTAAATGGAACTATGTCTTGGATAAGCACACAAAGGACATATTGCCCCGACATGGATTTTCGGATTCTAGGTGGAGAAAGCCCAGAGGGGCTTTCATTCACTTTCACAGGTACCTCCACCAAAGTTTCCGGTAGCTTGGGCATGGCGGGAGGGGCGGATCACGCACCGTGCCTGACATATAACTTAAAATGTGATTTTCCTACTCAAGTTCTTAAAAGTTCAGTTGTTTGGAATGATGTCAAAAGGATTTGCCCATATTGAGGGTCTAGCCTCTGATTCACATGAGTATATGTGTTCAGCAACCTCTGTGGTTAAACCTTGGTATTCTTACACTGCTTGCCTTTTTGTTGGTTATCTCCTGCAAATGGTAAATGTTACTTTTGAACTACAAGCTAGCATTTGAAGGTAAATGAGGGATAGGAAGCACTTTGATATTTGAAGCAATAGGATTCTCCCCAAAAAAGATGGGGTGATGTTCTGGACAACAATATTATGGATGTGCTAATAACAGATAGAACTGAGGTTTTGAAAAGTAATGGTAAGTGCAGTAACCCTGGATATACACATATATACAAATGAGGAAAGAGAAATGTACACATGCCTTACAATGCAAAGGCATACTGGGTACAGAAAAAAAAATCTATATCTGTAAGAAAGCATCTGAATTATAATCTCACACCCAGAGATACCACAGTGCTTTCGTGAGTCTTCTGACCTTTGTTCTCTGCACTCCAGTTCCTCCCATATTCCCTCTTCGTCACTGAAAGACAATTCGATATTATTGTCAAGATGATGGTTTTTAGAGTTAGACAGTCCCTGGTAGAGTCAGGGATCTTTTATGTTACAGGAGGCAAGAGAGTCAACCTTTCTAAGATGTCCTCAGTTGAGGAAGGAGATACAAATACAGCATTGTCTTGAGGATAAAAGCTACTCCTAGGATCTTCTGTCTTCACTGTGCATTAAAATCATGTAAGATCTTTTACAAATTCCACATGTGGCCCATCTCCCTTGAGAGACGGACTGAACTGTGATGCCCTGGCCAGTTTCATGTGTGCCTGGGTGGGTGTGTTTTCTAGGTGATTCTGTGGAGTAGGGCTAAAAAGCTCTGCAAAACCTGTAGGAAGTTCTTGTTCCTTAGAGCTCAAAGGCATTATTAGCATTATCATTGTATTGTGTTGAGTAAAATGGATTAATAAAACACTATCACCTCAGTTTTTTTTTTTTTTTTAATTTTGTCTTTGTACATGGGGTGCAACTTTCATTGTCCAAGATATACAGCTACCTTCTTGATCCATTTCCAGGGCCACATGGTATTCAGCAGTACCATGATACTCTGATACACTTGATGAGCTGCACATTAGAAATTCATTTGATGTATTCTACTCTTCTAAAAATTATTGTGAGGCTTATGCTTATAAATCTTCATAGTTGCTCAACTATTTCCTTAGGATAAATTCCTAGAAGAGGAACTGCTGGCTCAGAGGGCATATATATTTTTAAGGCTTTTGAACATTGCCAAATTGCCCTGCTTAATGGAAGGATCAATAGCATTTAGGATGCATTAGGGCTACAAATAAGAAAAAAGTTAGTTCAAATTGACTTAAACAATAAAGGAGATCTATTGGCTCAAATGACTGGCAAATTTAGAGACCAAATGAATTTCAAGGCTAGTTTCAATGATCCCATCAAGTACCTGTCTACATCACTTAATCACTCCAGTCAGCTCTCTGCGATGCCGGTTTCTTTTTGTAGTGAAAATATGGCTGCCAGCAATTTCTAGGGCAGCAGTCTTCTTCATCCATTCCAGTGAGAGAAGGGGTCTCTTTAAGAAGCCTTCTCGAAAGTACAAAGAAGTTTCTTCCCTCAAAGTTCCAGGAAACCATGCCTCACTTCTCATTGGTCTGCTTTTGATTGTTCAGAGGTGGGAGGATACTGATTAGGTTATGCCTGAATCACATGCCTCCCCTTAAAGGAAAAGTGGGGTAGGCTGCTTCCAGAGCTTACAGATGGTAGAAGAGGCTCAGTACCTTAAAGGAAGGGGAGCATAAGAAGGGAAAATACACCTTGAGAAGATAACCACCATGCCCAGGATGAACAAAATTTGGAAGAGTGAATCAGAGCCTGATGCTGCACACAAAGTCGAAAGAAGGGAAGAAAGTGTGCTCACCAGAAATGAGGTTTTGCATTGGGGTGAGTGAGTCTACCGGAATCTACCATTGGCAACTTCCGGACCTTTCCACAGATGTAGAGGAGAGTAGGAAGCACCTTCCCTGCCAAAGAAGGGAACCCACTCAGGGTGTGGGGTATTCTATTCATGCACACACCAGGTGAATTTGAGAGTAGCAGGTGAGCTATCACAGTGAGCAAATTCAGTTTCCTCTAACACTGCATGCTTCAAGTAAATTGTTTAAATTTCAATCTGAAATAGTTAAACTATTGTATTTACAAGTCTCGTTTCTTAATAACTCCTAGTTCACACAGGGATTGGTTCAAGTGAACAAATTCAATTTCCTCTAACACTATATGGTTCAAGTAAATAGTTTTTAAAATTCCAATCCAAAGTAGTTAAACCATTGTATTTACAAGTCTTATTTCTTATGACTGCTAGTTCATAGAGGGATTGGTTGTAGAACTGGGACCATGGCCATGGTTTAATCTACAAACGCCTTTCCTCCCTCTGGGTGTTTGTTGATAGTGTTTTATGTATTCCAGAAGGATGCTTTTTTTTTTTTTCTTTTTTCTTTTTTAAGAGTCTATGTATTATTTGACAGAGACACAATGAGAGAGGGA
Organism: Spilogale gracilis; assembly: GCA_004023965.1. Classification (NCBI taxonomy): domain Eukaryota; kingdom Metazoa; phylum Chordata; class Mammalia; order Carnivora; family Mephitidae; genus Spilogale; species Spilogale gracilis. The sequence goes on from PITA01007697.1 coordinate 38,706, forward strand.
ACAGAAGCAGGAGAGTGGGGGAGGGAGAAGCAGGCTTCCCACTGAGCAGAGAGACTGATGTGGGGCTCGATCCTGGGACCCTGGGATGATGACCTGAGCTGAAGGCAAACGCTTAACCAACTGAACCACCCAGGTGCCCTTCCAGAAGGTTCTTTAATGTAACTGCAACTTTAGTTTTATAGATAATATCTACAAGGGAAATTTGTTTCCATAGGGAGGCAGCATTGTTAAAGAGGTTTGCTTTCAGACAATAAAAGTATGGTGATGGGGGACAGAATGTTCAGGAAGAAAAGATTGACTCATTAATAAGAAGTGGACTGGAGTCAGGTGAAGCTTGATCAGCCTTTTATGAGACTTTGGGAGGGGGGGGCTTAAAACACTTGCTCCGTTGCCATTCTGCCCTGCAATGACCCTCAAGCCTAGACATGCCTCAGAATCTTCTGGAGAGCTTTTTAACATAGATGGCTGGGCACCATCCCAGAGTTTCTAATTCAGTAAGACTGGTGGGAATGGGGAATTTGCATCTCTAACAAGTTCCCAGGTGAGACTGCTGTTACCTGTCCTAGGATTACTTCTGAGAAATACTGCCCCAGTCCAGGGGCACAGAGCATGAGCTCCGAATTGGAGGGTCCTGAATTTTGAGTCCATTTGCTTCTCAGCTCTGGGAATTCCTTAACCTCTAAACTTCTGTTTTCCTAACACCAAAATGTGGAATAACAATGCTACCACATCCAGTGGTTGGGAGGGTTGAATGGGAAGAGAGAACATACCATTTTTGTCTTACTTCATGTGTACTTCAGAAAGCTTTGCTCACATCCACTGTTAGCTCAGTTTCTTTTCTTACATACTCGAATACAACCCAACTTTTCTTTTAAGGGTATGCACCCCAGTTCTTTTGTTTATTCATTAGTAGGATTATTTTGATATCTGTCTTCCTAAACAAAGTGTGAGGACAGGGTAAGTCTTTGATTTTGGGGGGGGGAGGGTAATTACTGTACTGTACCCTTATTACCTCCCAGCACAGGCTAACTGTTTTTTATACACACACACACCACACACACACACACATACACACACACACACACACACACACAATTTAACCTGTAAGGAAAACAATTCCTGGGATACAACAAGCATTTAACTTGATTTTAAAATACACAATTAGTTGTATGTTTTCACTTAATGGTTGAAGGATCATCTGTTCTCTTCTACCCACAATATAAACTGAATTTTTTTTTGAAGTATGGAAATAAAATTTGATGGTGTGTGTGTATGTGTGTGTGTGTGAGAGAGAGAGAGAGAGAAACTGGTGTGTAAATGGTAAAATGCCCTAAAAAGTCCATGTGTGGTTGGTTATGATAACCTTCTAGTGACTGTTATAGGGTTAAGGATGTCATTGGCTCCTCATCAATGGTAGTGGCTGGGCTGACTCACATTAAGGGAGACATCCAGCTAAGTAATACTGTTTAAGCAACTCCTAGATGGTAAATCTCCTCACCTGCTGGAGTCTTGAGTCTAGGCATTGGGAAAGGTCATGCATTGATTTACTGGAAAGTATTACCTGTGTGGCTAGATTCTAATTGGATTTCATCCTATCATCAAAGAGATCATCTAATGTTTCCTCATGTGCTTTCAGTAGCAATAGCAATTCCCTATAACATTCTGCATCGCTTCCATTCTTTTAAAGCCAGACCCATAGAGGTCTGGGATGTGCAAGTATTAACATTTAGATTAATTTCTCATGGCAGTTGGGTTATTGGATTTCTCTCTTTCTCCAACCCTCCTTAAACTGGTGTAACGATCCCAGTCCCCTGGGGACCTTCTAAATAAAAAGCATTGGTGAGAATAATGTCTACTAAAAAGGATTGTATCAATTCAGATTCTATTCTCAGCATTGAGTGTTGGGGGGGAAACCCACCCAAAATCTCCAAAACCAAAACAAACCAAAAAACAAAAAACAAAACAAACCTTGCTATGTTCAGCAGCACTGAAATACTTTTGTAAAAGTGTCAGTATTGGTATTCCAGGGACCTTTAGAGATCATTCCATGCCTCCAGGTCTCTAAGAAGTTCATGTGTGGTTGGCTTTGATAACCTTCTAGTGACTGTTACAGGGTTAAGGATGTTATTGGCTCCTCATGAAAGGAGGTGGCTGGGCTGGCTCACATTAAGGGAGACACCCAGCTGAGCAATACTGTTTAAACAACTCCTTAAGCTTCTCTGGAAGCAATTTTGGCCAGGTCAGAAATGTAATTGTCATGACATATATGAGACAAATTGTCCTCATTTCTGCTGAAAACATTTCTGATGAAATCAAATATTTAATTGTTCAAATAAAGTTCTTGTAAAGAGATGGTTTGAAGAAAGTTGGGAATTTATAGTTTTGTTATTATTCCCTAATGTGTATCCTTGAAACTCATTTATGTGTAACAAGTATAAATTTTGTTCCACATATCTCAGTATAAATAAAGCACATCAATTCATTTCTCTGTATCAAATTGAATTCAACCCTGAGTTCAAACTTTCCAGCTGCTGAGATTTGGAGAGATTCCTCTCTACTTCTACTCAAGAATCAGGACCTCCAATATGTCTCTAGTGCATAACTAAAGAGCATCTCTGAAATTCAGTTTACCATAGTCACATCAGGGGCTGTTAAGCTCGATGGTAGGAACATTGGGGAAAGGGCAAATGTGACAGTGTTCTGAATATGAAGCTGTTGACATTTGTGACTATTACTAAGCAGTGATGGAAGATCATTAAAATAGTAACAAAAAAAATTGAGTCTCCCCTCAAGCATTTCTGATAGTTTTGCTTCTCCATTTTTAAGACCCATAACTGTAACCTGACCACAGAATAACTAGGTGCGACAGCACAGTTACATTAAAGCACTGTAAAAGTTAAGATGGTGAGAAGGTGGTCAAAGAGTGGCACTTCTTAAAACTATTTTTCCACCAAATGAACATGGTAGGTCTTACATGCCAACTTAGAACCTGGCCACCTCCACTTACTCCCCTTCCCAAGTCCACAGTCCGCCTTCATCATTCACTGGGCATCTATTGAAAGATCTGTCACATCAGAAAGCACCAGTCACAGGGAGGCCTGGGTGGCTCAGTCAGTCAAGTGTTTGCCTTTGGCCCAGGTCATGCTCCTGGAGTCCTGGGATTGAGCCCCTCATGGGGGCTCCCTGCTCAGTGGGGAGCCTGTCTCTCCCTCTCCCACTGTCCACTGCCTCCCCCCATGCACATGTGCTCTCTCTCACACTCTCAGATCTTTAAAAAAAAAAAATAGTACAAGTCATTATAGAGGTACACAGTTTTCCTCTTAGAGAGTTGTAACCTTCAGAAGAAACTCCAGAACCAATTTTCTTTTATTGGAATAATTCAGCTTCCACTGCACATTTTAGAAACAATTCTTAGGAAACATTCATACCACTGCCACCAGCTCCTGATTCCTACCTGGAGATCCATGTTGCTCCAGAGAACCTGACCAAATCCCCTGAGAAGCCTTACCTATGGAGTGTTCTAGACTGAAGTTGCTTGTTACTCCATGTGGGCCTTGTGATGGACACAAGGCTTTTTCTCCTCCAGCCTCTTAGGCCGGCCCTGTGTACTTGAACCTCAGGGGTGGGACTGTTTCTCCTTCCAAGGTTGCTAAGCTCTGCCTTGTATTAGAGGGTCTTGTTTGAGAGCAAGTTTCCTGCTCTTCCAATGGGGGTAGTGTAGAAACCTGACTTGAGTGAGTGTCCTGGCCCTCCGTGAGCCCACTAAAACTGGGCTGGGTGTGCTCCACAGTCTTCTCTAGCAGAAACACATTATTCTTATCTCTGTAAGATTCCATTTTTATTAAATTGAAAGAGAAATATAAGTGTTTAAAATAGTTTTCTGTTTGCCTGTTTTGGTGGAACTATGCCAACAGAACAGGCCCTTTGGCACATCGCTAGACAGAGAACTAAAATGTTCGACCCCCACGAAGGGGGAGTTTGGTAATATATTGGAGAGTTACGTGTCTTCTTAATCCCAGTCCTAGGAATCTATCCCCAAAATATGGAAGAACATATATAAGTCTATGTGTAAGACTTTTTATTATACTGTATTTATAAAACAAAATATGGAAGAACAAATATAAGTCTATGTATAAGATTTTTTATTATACTGTATTTATAAAACAAAAAAAATTTAGAACCATCCATTAATAGAGGTCTGATTGGATAAGTGATATATTTATATAATGAAGAGTTATACTGCCACTCAAAAAATAAAGGGAGAAAAATATCTGTACACAAATAAGGAGTCCTGGGATACCTGGGTTGCTCAGTTGGTTAAGCTACTGCCTTTGGCTTAGGTCATGATTCTAGGGTCCTGAGATCAAGTCCCGAGTTGGGCTCCCTGCTCAGTGGGGAGTCTGCTTCTCCCTCTGCCCCCTCCCCCAGTTTGTACTCTCACTCAGACTCTCAAATATAACCTTTAACAAACAAGCAAAAACCAGGGAGTTCTCTCCAAGCTATATTGTCAAATGGAAAATCAATAGCAGTAGGTAGTAGTAAAGGTGATAGTTAATCTTCTGTGTCCCCTTGGCGAGGCGACAGTGCCCAGTTGCTTGGCCACTGTTGCTGTGAAACCGTCTTGTAGATGTGGCAGCATTTACAATTAGCTGGCTTTGAGCAAAGCAGATTGTCCTCTCTAATGTGGGTGAGCCTCCTCCAACCAGCTGGAGGCCTTCAGAGCAGAGACCAGTTTTCTGGAGAAGGAATTATGTCTCTAGACTGTCACATAGACTTATGTCCTGAGTCTCTCGCCTGCTGGCCTACCCTACAGATTTCAGATTCAAAACTGTAACATCAATTCTGACCTGAATTTCCAGGCTGCCAATTGTATATATCTTATTGGCTCTTTTTTTCTTAAGAACCTTACTGATAAGTAGAAAAATAGACTGATAGAGTATGCTGCCTTTTGTTTATAAGATGAATTACCAGAAGGATAAACTAGAAACTGTCCCCTAAAAATGGTATTAAAGATCACCTACAGGAGGCAATGGGAACAGATGGAAGGAAAATGAAAGTGAGACCTAGAAGTATATACTAAATATACTTAACAAACTTGCTTTTTATTGAAATGTAACTTTTTTATTTTTGATTTTGGAGTCATGTAAAATTTCGTGTGTTGATGAATTTAACTTTTTAAAAATATTCTTGCATAGGGTGCCTGGGTGGCTCAGTTGTTAAGCATCTGCCTTCGGCTCAGATCATGATCCCAGGGACCTGGGATCGAGCCCCACATCGGGCTCCCTGCTTGGGGGGAAACCTGCTTCTCCCTCTCTCCCTCCCCCTGCTTGTGTTCCCTCTCTAGCTGTGTTTCTCTGTCAAGTAAATAAATAAAATATTAAGAAAAATAAAAGATCCTTGCATAATTATGACTAAGTAATATACTAGTCAGTTTTACAAATCTTTGACTGTTATATATAAAAAAAACATACCCATTGATTGTTTTGCTACTTGCTTTTTTCCTCTAAAGTGACTTTTCCTGATACCCATTCATGTCGATACCTGCTTATTCCTTTTTCTCTAATGTATGGTATTGCATTGTGTAAATACCCCACAATTTTTCAGTCGTCCCAATTTTGTTTTGCACTACCGTAAAAATTCTTGAGCAGACGTTATTGAACAATGACCAGAGTTTCTCTGAGGCATTTTCTTCTGAGAAGAATTGCAGAAATGCTTGGGGATACAAGGACGTGAGCATCTTCTATTTACTAGGTAATAATGACTTTTGTTTTCAGATGGTTGTACCAATCTGCCCTCCTAGCCAGGAGTATATGAGTTCCCAGGGCTCCGTGTCCTTAGCAGACTTGTTGACAGCTTTTCTAATATTGGCTAGAACAGGGGGTTAAATCTGTTGAGTTTTAAGTTTCAGTAATTATATTATTTATCTGTAGACACCCCTTTAGTCACTCATTAAAAATCTAATTTTCTCTTTTTCTTGTTTTCTATTTCCTAATGGTTGGTTTTTTAAATTGTTTTAGAGTTAATTTACATTCTTTTTGGTTCCCTATTAATCTGAAGTTCTTGGGGTTTTAGCTATCCTGGTATGTCTATGAACTCTCACTAATGGTGTAGGGTTCCTTTTGTATTTAATGCTTTTTCTTACTTTTTATTTAATTGCTACTTTATCTAATAGAACCTCAGCAAGTGGAGGGGGCACTGTGGTGTGTGTTTTTTTTTTCTCTCACAGGTTTTTATTTTTTCCCCCATAACCCAGCCACCCTATCCCCCAACATATCCCCCAGGAACCCTCAGTTTGTTTCCTGAGATTAAGATTCTCTTATGGTTTGTCTTCCTCCCCAGTCCCATCTTGTTTCATTTTTTTTTCCCTCCCTACCTCCCACAACTCCCTCCCTGCCTCTCAAATTTGTCATATCAGAGAGATCATATGATAATTAACTTTCTCTGAATGACTTATTTTGCTCAACATAAGACTCTCAGCTCCATCCACATCGTCGCAAATGGCAGGATGTCATTCTTTTTGATGGCTGCATACTATTTTCCCCCTCTGTGTGTGTGTGTGTGTGTGTGTGTGTGTGTGTGTGTGTGTGTACCACATATTCTTTATCCATTCATCTGTTGTTGGACATCTAGGCTCTTTCCATAGTTTGGCTATTGTGGAAATTGCTGCTATAAACATTTGGGAGCACATGCCCCTTTGGAACACTACATTTGTATCTATAGGGTAAATACCCAGTAGTGCGATTCCTGGGTCATAGGGTAGCTCTATTTTTAGCTTTTTGAGGAATCTCCATACTGTTCTCCAGAGTGGCTGCACCAGTTTGCATTCCCACCAACAGTGTGGGAGGGTTTCCCTTTCCCTGCATCCTCGCCAACATCTGTCATTCCCTGACTATTTAATTTTAGCCATTCTGACTGGTGTGAGGTGTTCTCACTGTGGTTTTGATTTGTATTTCTCTGATGCTGTTTCTATCGTGTTTTTACATTGGCTTCTGATGAGACCTCTAAGAACAGGCATTCTAGCAGCATGCAGCCATGCAACTACTTGAGTTGGGAGCTTCAGAATTAGTTGTGTTGCTTGAGTTTCAACCAGAAATGGAAGGTTTTGGTGCTAAAGCTGTTCTAATACTATAGAAAAAGAAAAATGTTCATTATACATGTACGATTTACCTAGAACTGTCCTGGCTCCATTCTGAGAGGAAGTCCTAGAAGAGTTTTGATCCCAACTATAAAAACAAAGCAAACTAGCAGATTTTGTAATCTGTTTCTTTAAAGATGTATTAAAAAAGCTAGAGCTGTGTAAGACTTCAAGATTAATTTGTACTGATTTTCTTTTTATTTTGTGTACGCTTTATTTGTCCTGTGAGTATTTTCTAAATATTGTAGACATGAAACAAATGCTTAAAGTGCTCGCTACCTCACTAATTTTATTGTATTTTATTTTTTTAAATCAAAGCATAGAATTGAAAAATCAGATCTTCATTTTCTTTTCAGTGACTGAAGAAATGCTGGACAATTATATCAAAATTATAACCCAGTAATTCAAGTACTGGGAGACGTAGGGAATATAAATCCTATATTAATTAGGTTGAATTAAATCCAGAAACAACAATAAAAAATGTCCCCAGAGTGACTGTTTCCCAAACCCAGATGATTGGTATGCACAGTATAGTCAAGGCCGGCTTTATCCTGTTCCTATTCATTCCCTTTTGCTGTGTTTCCATTCTTTTTTGTCCCATTTTTGGTGCAAATTACCACTATGACTAGGTATGTAACTGTTTCTATTTAAAAGCAAAATTCTACCTTCAGTAATAAGAGCCTTAGGCTTTTGTTTTTCTCATTTGTATTAATTCACTTATGAACTAAGTTCACACCCACACCTGAGATTCCCTTATAGAGCCTTTGTCACTGTGTTGTCACTCGTGGCTGTTTGCGGTGGCCATCACTATATTACTGGCACGTCTATGGCGTTCCTTCCCTGTGGCTCTCCCTGTCTCTGATAATGTTTATTACAACAGATGAATCAAAGGAATAAATGAATGTTCACTGTTGCTTACCTATTAACTCTGAATCAGTAAGATTTCATTTGAACTAAAGGAATTCTAGAACTGAAATATAACTCAGAAAAATTGGTCTGTCTGTTCCTATATATGGATGAGGGAATTGAGGTGCAGAAAATGAAAATGACTCAACCCCAAAGAGGTGTTTAATGATCTGAGTGAGAATAAGTAGGTCTTAAATCTTATTTTGGGCTATTTCCCAAATATGAATTGGATCCTCACGTTAAATCAGGTATTTTGCTAAATGATTGACAATTGTTACCTTGTTCAGTTCCCAAAACAGCCTGACAGTATTGGTGCAAGTTGTTACAAGTTGAAAACCTTGCCAAAAGATGGAAGCACGGTGTCCATCTCCGACTCCAAAATCCTGACTCTCCACCCACCTTCTACTCCCTACCCCAAACTCCCTTAGATTCAGTTTCCTGTTCATAAAAAGAGTGTGTGAGAACCCACTGGCTGGCTGTTTAAATGGTTATTGGTTCATAAATCTACAAGCAAAATTTATGAACAAATCAGGATTTAATTGAATGAAAGAAAGAAAACTGAGATAAGGAGAGGATTGCCTCAATGGTAGTAATGATCTGAAGAAATGACTGACAGGGACCCTACATACTAAGTGTCATAGATACAATCTATTCTATGAATATGAAAAAAATAGTGTCTATATTGGACCATTGAATTCCATTGAGTAAAATATGCATGGAAGATTATTCATTTCCACATATATAAAATATTTCCAAATATTTGGGACATACTTTAAAGTATTGGGACATACTTAAATGTCCTGCTGATGAAACTTTGAATAGAGTGTGACCTGTGGATATTTTGGTTAGCAGTTTGTGAAAAGAAGGAGCAAGTCCTCAGGTAGTCAGGTGTGTAGGGTATAGGGTTCTTAAAGTAGGGTCTGGCTTGAAAAAGAAACAAGTCCTCTGGCTTGTGCCTGGTTAGTGAGTGGCAGGCAGTTTAAGAGAACAGATGACCTTACCATCTAGACAGGAAACCTATCCTGAGACTTTGGAAATGGATATGGCAATGGCCTAGCCCTTAACTCCTTCTTTGCATACCCCATAGGTGGTGTGGCCCTTACTTAGGATGGCATTTCACTTCCATGATTTCTTCTGAAATATGTTTGAAATGTCATATTCTAGAAATTATGGAAATGGAGGGGAGAAAGGAAGATGGGGACACAAATACGGAATTGTTTTCAATCTTATTTTCTCTAAGAATTCTACTGGTTGGGTATACCAGAAGGTAGTCACAAAATAAGGAAAGGAAGAACACCATTTTTTTAAAGATTTTATTTATTTATTTGAGAAGGAGAACGCGCACAATCAGGGGAGGAGCAGACTGAGAGGGGGAAGCAGGCTCCTCACTGAGCAGAGAGTCCCAACACAGGGCTCGATCCCAGAACCCTGGGATCATGACCTGAGCTGAAGGCAGCCACTAACTGAGCCACCCACGCATCCTGGAAGGGGACCTTTTCTAAATGAGATTATTAATGTAATACGAAAATGATAGTAAGAGTGAGTTCTTTTTGAGGTCTGGTCAAGTGCACATGATTTCACTTAATCCTCATTAGTTGATGAAGTAGATTCCTCGGTGTCTCCATTTTACCGTTCAGGAGATGCAGAAAATTTAAGTAATATGCCTATGATTATACAGCTAGTAATTTTCTTTTTAGAATCTGTTTTAGCTGTAACCTGTTTTTATAATATATTAAAAATCTTTCTGTTTGTGTCAGGGAAAAGCAGGAAACTTCAGCTGAGAGAAATGAGCAATGAAGGAGAAATACAAAAATCGGAAGCCACTATCTGAAAGACTGGGGCTTAGAAAAGACTTGTGGGAGGGAGATTTAGGAGGGGTTGCAATATGACAAGTCTAGATCTGAAATAAATGTGTGTGTGTGTGTGTGTGTGTGTGTGTGTGTGTGTGTGTGTTTCCTTTAAAGTAACATCTGGTGAGGGAGGCAATATACTGTAGTGTTTGAGAACTTTGTTATTTACTAGACTCACAAGAGAATGTGTATGTTCTTTTGATGATCTCCCTAATGACTGTGTAAATTAATGTTTGCTATAATATAGTCACTGCAGCCTATAATATTTCTGTATAGATGAACTACAGAAAAGCCCCTAGCACTCACTCTTTGTACCGTGGTATTAGAAAGTACACAAGCATAGATAATGGAGGAAGAATGTGACTTTGATAACAAAGTATCTTAGGAAAAGAATAGGCCCATTTGTTCCTGAGATGATAATTAGAAAGGATGATGATGCCATTAGAAGCAATAGGAATTTGACAGATTAATTTTTGTATGTGTGATTTTTAAGAAATTAGGATACTGAGGAGCATGGTTGATGAGCTGGAGTGGTTAGATCAAGCCCTTCCTGCATAATTTGATTATTCGTAGGTGGCGTAAAGGGGGCACGATGATGCAATTTATGGATGACATTTTGTTGGAATTCCAAAACCAGGGGTTCTTAGAACTGAAATAGTGGAATAAAAAGGATTTTCAATGCCATTTTGCTTAATCCTGCTAAATTGCCTCTCTATAAATGTCCTTCTGCTCTATTATCCTACCAATTGTGAAAGAAATTTTTTTCTTTAGAAAAATGACTGAAGTGTCTAATTGTCTCGAAAAACATAGTGGTTTCTTTACCCCCAACTTACACTGGTTTCTTTTCCAGGGCGAGCATAATCAAGGAATTTAATTTAGTCCTTAGTGCCAGTATTTCCTGCTGGGAACACAGTGTGTACTGGGGAAGGGGGACCTCGGGGGAAGCCTTCCTTGCTTTGTGGAACCCAGGATGCAGAATTGTCGAGGACTGATGCATTCGCTGACCTCCATCCCATCCTTCTTATTACATTGGTCCTTCTCAACATCAGGTTTCTGCTTCTTAAATCCATTCCCATTCTTTTGAGGATCTCTTTAAAAATTGTGCCGCATCCCTGGTTCTCCTGAGAAGTGCAGCTCATTTATTTGGTTGCTTCACTAGTACTTGAGCATACTAATAAGGCTTTTGTGAAATGTCAGACCATCTCTTTGGTCTCATCTTGTGATTAGTAAATTTGCTGGCAGCCTTCATTGTTCATTTTGGAGAAAAATTAAGTGTTACAGTAGCTGTGGCGGCATTTGTAGCTTTGGACCAGGAATTAAGGTTATTGATTAGTGTATTGGATTTAGAAATTTCTATGTGAAGTTATGCATGTTTCTTCATATATTTCTGTCCTATGGTATAAAAGAATTTTTAAAATCCCATATCTACTTTATTCTGTAGGAAAGAAACCTGACAAAAATGAAAGTGCTTATAGTCTCCCCCCACATCAAAGCCATTTCAATTAAGAGGTATTGAAAGTTTCCTATAAGCCAATCACTAGGGAAATATCAAGATGAAACCCTATCTCTGCCATCAAGGATCTAGTCTAGTAGGAAGGACAAATGTTTCAACCAACATTATATGATACTATGGATAAAAATGTGTAGCAAAGGCAGACTTAGAGGTGGCAGAATGAAAAGATGTCTTTTCAAGCGTATTAAAAATTTTGAGACGTGAGGGTGTTCTGTATAGCATAGTAGAGAAAAATATACAAATGTTCAGGTGGTCTTCAGCAGGTATGTAAGTTTTCTTTCTTTCCTTTTTTTTTTTTTTAAGGTATTTATTTGGGAGAGAGGGAGAGAAAGAAAAAGAGGGAGAGGGAACAAACACATAAACGGGGGGAGGAACAGAGTGAGAAGCAGGCTCCCTGCTGAGCAAGGAGCCCTATGTGGGACTGGATCCCAGGACCCTGGGATCATAACCTGAGTGAAAGGCAGATACTTAACCAACTGAGCCAGTCAGGTGTTTCAGGTATGTTCATTTTCTAATGCGGTATGCTACGTTACCACAAACCTCTTGGTTTACGTAATGTCTGCTTATATACCAGGTTTGGTAGGTTAGAAGTAGAGATATGGATTATTTGGTTTCTTGCCCCAGGCTTTCCCAAGCTGGAATTCCAGATCATCCAGTCTCTACACATTCCCTGAAGCTTGAGTCTTCTTCCAAGCTTACGTGGTTTCTGGCAGAATTCAGTTGCATGTGATTCTAAGACTGAGGTTCCCACTTTGCTGCTGATGGTAAGCCAGTAGCTCTTCTCAGCTCCTGGAGGTGGCTTTGTCCCTAGGCAGTTCACACCATCACTGCTGGATTCTTCCATGAAGCAGGAGGATCTCTGCTTGGAATTCCCAGCTCTTTTGAAAGGGCTCTGCCTGATAAGTAGGTCCATTCAGAATGGTCTCTCTCTTGATGAACTCCTAATCAATGGTTTGGCAGTTTACTTTCAACTGCAGAATCTCTTCAGCTTTACCATGTAATGTAACATAATCATAGGAGTTATGTCTCATTACTTCTGCCATATTCTGGGGGTAGAAGAAAGTTCCTATCTATAGTTAAGGGGAGAAGATTATACAAGTTAAGGGTTACTCTGGGTCATCTTAGAATTCTGCCTATCACGGTGGGTGGACTTCAGTTAAGAGGGTTGAATCATGAGAAATCTTGTTCAAAATGATAAGAGGCAGAGATTCTATAGGTAATGTTGAGTTATTGTTAGATTTTCATCCAATGAAATTTCATCCATGAAATTTAATAAGGATAAAATATAATTTCTTTGGCTGTGTGAAGAATGGTTGACAGTGAAGTTGGATGAGAGGCAATTAGGAATTAAGTAATTCAGTCAGGATAGCTTCAAGAGTGCAGTGTTAGCAATGGCCACGGAGACTGGCAGAAGAGACAATTGGAAATATTTAGAGGAGAGAATAGGACAGTAATTAATGAATGATAAGATGGTGGCCAGCACCATAACTGCTTTTAGCTGATTGATTTTTCAAAATCAAGACTTGATTCTAAGGAGCCAAATGGGGTATGAAATAGAGTTTAGAGAGACTACTGATATATCTTCTAATATTATTAGAGTTTAATTTAAAAAACTTTAGTATATGTTTAATTGGCTGTCTTTATGTAGTATTCTGTATTCCCAAAGCGATCTTTGATGTGGGTAAGTAAAATACATATTGTTAAGCTGTGACAGCAAAGAGATTTTTTGTAACCTTTAGAGCAATAAAATTTCAAATTATGTAAGAGTTGGAAGAACAGTACCAGAAACTCCTGTACACTCATTATCTGCATTCATCAGTTTGCATTTTGTGCTGTTGGCTTCATCATTCTCTTTATATGGTGTTAGAGATGTACATTTTTTTTAACCATTTGAGAGTAATTTATAGACAGCATGCCTATTTACCCCTAAATACTTTAGTGTCCATTTCCTAAAGACAAGGTTTCAATTTTCTAATATTCTGTGAATATTTTCATCTATCTTCATAAGAGATGTTAATTAGCGGTATTTTTTTTCTTTAATGGCTTTGTTATCAAGGCATAGTAAGTTGGAAAGGAAATTTTATAAACAAATTTATGTAAGATAGGTATCCTTTTGTGCTTAAATGTTCAATAGTATTCACTAGTTATATAATCTGGGCCTAGAATTTTCCTTTGGAGTAAGTTTTAATAATGAATGTGATTTCTTTACTAGACAAAGTGGTCTTCAGGTATTTTTAGTTTCTTTAAAAGATTTTTTTTTTATTTATTCATTTGACAGAGAGAAACATAGCTAAAGAGGGAACACAAGCAGAGGGATTGAGAGAGGGAGAAGCAGATTTCCCACCTAGCAGGAAGCCTGATGTGGGGCTCGATCCCGGGTCTTCAGGATCATGACCTGAGCCGAAAGCAGTCGCTTAGGCAACTGAGCCACCTAGGCATCCCTTTTAGTTTCTTTTGTGTATTTTATCAGTTATGATTTTTGAAGAAATTGGTTCATTGCTTTTTTGTTGTTGAGTTTGCATAATTTTTTTCTGTGTTCCTTTGTTAGCCTTTTAAAACTTTGTAATTTGAGATAATTTCAGATTTAAATGCAAGTCACAAAAATAATGCAAATAATATATGCATACCATTCATTCAGATTCCCCAAATGTTAACATATTAACACATTGGCTTTGTTTTCCTTTCCCTTCAGTTTTACATGCATACTTACCAAATGTAATATAAATAATGTATAACAAATATTTTTTTGAATTCCTATAGTTGATAAGAGTATTTAGAAACTGATCTGGGCATGACCTGTTCTTTCAGTGTCGTGGGTGCCACTGCTTGTAAACCTCTTAAGGAGATATATGTCTCAGCCACATCTGTATCTAAAATTGAATTCGTATGGATACTTCTAATCCACAGGACCCATTCTAGGAAGAAGCTCCTTCCATATTCTTAACTACCTTCTTTGACACTGAGAAAACTGATTCTCGTTATCCAAAATACATTTACTTACTTCCTCAATACTACAATATATGGAATTTTAGTATAGTTAATTGGTATTAGTATTCAGTAAATTTAATATTATGCAAACTGAAAAATACATCTGTTGCCTGGAGTTTAACGATTGTTTACTGTTCTTGCTTTTAGCTTGAGGGTATAGACTGGAGTAACAATGTATTCAAAAGTTGACTGGGACAGTTCATTTTTCTTTTTCAGTGTGATAGTGATGCAATGGATGACAGATTCATTTATTGCTGTTTTTATTCTATTTTATTCTCCCCCCATCTTTGTTGATTTTATTTATAAGCATATTAGAAACAATATGGTTCTAAAAGCTAGGCATATACAAAAAATTATACTTAGAATGTATCACTCCTCCTATGTTTGCCGTCCTTCCTCTCCAGTTTCCTTCCCCCTATCCCTTCTATTCTGGATCTACACTGTAAGTAATCAATCTCATTTCTGGTTTATCTTTTCTATGTTTCTTCTTGTGCAAATGAAATTTCTATAAGTCTTATTTCCCCTTTTTTACATGAAGGATGTTGACTGTAGCTTTTCTGCACTTTGGTTTTTTTTTTTTTTTGACACATACAGTGAATTTTATTGGGTCAGAGCAATCATAAGAAGCAATGTACAAAGTAATGTACAAAGTACATTTTTTCCTGACCATTTGGTTAAATAAGAATAATAATTCTGTCTCCAAGGACCACAGAAAGCAAACACCAAAAGCTTTTCCAAGAGGTAAAATTATGTTTATAAGTCCTTAAAATGGTATATCATTCTTTTTTTTTTTTTAAAGTAACACTGTTGTTATTATCCTTTCTAATTGCTATAGGGGTTTGTAGTGTTTCCTCTTTCATTTCTCAGGTTGTAATTGTGCCTTTCTTATAGTCATTTAGTGAGGAGTTAATCAGTTTCATAAATCTTTTCAAATAACCTGCTTTGGGCTTTAACTTCTACTATTTGTTCTTACCTATAACATTTCCTTTCTTCTACCTGCGGTGAGTTTAATTTGTCTAGCTTTTTAGGATGGAAACAGGTCGTTGATTATAAATGTATCTCTCTAATATAAGCATTTGAGGTCACATGTTTCTTACTACCCCTGCTTTTGCTAAATTCAACAAATTTTGATATTTTGAAATATCTTTTAATTTCCCTCATTTCTCTCATCCAGGGATTATTTCTATGTGTACTGCTTAATTTTCAAACAAATAGAGCTTTTGACTGATGAATGTGTAATTAAGGTGTGACTATACACACACACACACACACACACACACACAAGGGAACATTTCTCAGCCATCAAAAAAATGAAATCTTGTCATTTTGCAAGGACATAGAGCTAGGGTGTATTATGCTAAGTGAAATAAGTCGGAAAAACAATACGCATATACAACAAATACTGTATTTTCACTCATATGTCGAATTTAAGAAAGAAAATAGATGAACATTTGGGAAGAGAGAAAATTTTTTAAAAAGGGAAATAAACCATAAGAGACTCATAAAAGAGAACAAACTAAGGGTTAAGGGAAGGAGGTGGGTGGAGGAGGGGCTAGGTGGGTGATGGGGTATTAAGGACAGCACTTGTCATGAGAATTAGGTGTTGTATCTAAGTGATGAATCCCTGAATTCTACTTTGGAAACCAATATTTGCACTGTATGTTAACTACCTAAAACTTAAATCAATAAAAATATGTCGGGAATTTATATATATCTTACTCTTACTGATCTCAAATTTGTGTCCAGAGAATGCTTTTTTAAACACATCAATCTCTTAAAACTTGTTGAAAAATTTCTTTTATATACTTTTTGGAACATTCTATGTGTACCTGAATGTGTAGATTGCAGTTACTGAATGTAGTATTGTGTAATATTATCTAGGTCAATGTGATTAATAATGCTTAGATTTTTTCTATGCTCTTCCTGATTGTGGTTTTATTGCTCTGTAAGTTACACAGAGAGGAATGTTAAAGTTGCTAATGAATATTGAGGATTTGTTTTTTTCCCTTTAGGTCTTTAAATTTTGCTTGATGTTTTTTGAAGATCTTTTAATAGGCACATAAATTTATGAGTGTTGTCTTCCTAGAAAACTACCAGTTTTATTACTGTGAAATAGTCTTCATTATCTCTTATAGTATTCCTTGCCTTGAATCCCACTTAACTGCTATTAATATAGTCACTCCAGCTTTATTTGCATGGTAAATCATTTTTCATTCTTTTACTTTTAAATTGTCTACTTTTAATTTAAATGGTATCACTTATAGACAGCATATAGTTCTTGCTTTTTATATACAATCATTTTTTACTGTTAACTAAGTATTCAATCTATTTTTGTTTAATGCAATTATTGATAAGGTTGATTTAAGTGTATCATTTCTGTTTCCATTAGTTCAGACCAGCTTATTATTTGTTTACTTATGGTTTCCCTATGCCTACTTTCCTATTTTTTGGCTGATCAAATAGTTTTAGTAGTCTAGTTTATTGGCTTTTTAGCTATGCATTTTAGCTATATGTTTTTGATAGTTGCCCTAGAGACTGCAATATGCAATTTTAAACTATCACGGCCTGTTATTTAGCTCTATCTTAGAGATCCATGTAGAACTTGAAACATCATTGGTCTATTTGACCATTCATCTTTGGGGATATTAACATCTATAGTACACCCATCATATGCTGTATGGTACACATGTGTGATACTGCACTATACGTAGTGTTAAAATGTTCAAATTATTCATTTAAATAGTCACATGTCTTTTAAATAAAGAGAAAAATACATACTTTTAATATTTATGCACATATTTATTTATGATTTATGATGACCCATGTTAGTTCCCGTAATTCTAAATTGTAATCTATCATTATTTTCCCTAAATTTGAACAGCACCTTCCTTGAAGTGCAGATCTGCTGTAATAAATTCCTAGCGTTCCAATATATCTGAAAATCCTTATTTTACCCTCATTTTGAAGGTGATTTTTGCTGGATTCGGGATAAACTAAGTTTTCCTTTAACAATTTAAACTTTGTTCCCTTGTTTTCTAACCTCTTGTGAGGAGATTTCAGCTACCCTTCTTACTGATAGGGATGATAACGTCCCCTGCATGTCATTTATCTTTTCTCTCTGGCTACCGTCAGGATCTCTGCTTGTTTTTGTTTTTTCAGAAGTTGGATTATAATATGCTCAGATACAGTTTTCTTCATAATTCTCCTGATTGGGATTTGATGAGTTTCTTGGATCTGCAAGTTTGTTTTATTTCCCAGTTTGGGGTAATATTTGACTACTTCCCCCTACCACCACCCCCATATTATTTTGTCTTGTTTTCTCTTCCCTACTCTGGAACACTCTACCCTATCTATATATGGTCAACCCAATCATGCATATATATATGCGCCCCTATATTACATTAACTTAATGAAATCTTACAGGGACTCTGATTCTATTTTCTTCAAAAAAGTGTTCATCTTTATTGTAGTAGACAGTCCATTTGAGCATCAAACTGTCTCCCTTGCAATGGATGACAGTTGAGGTCTCTGTTAAGTTCCTTTTAGTTTTAGAGCTATTGCATTATACTGTAAAACTTGGCATTTCTCAAGCATTTACAGGGGAGCAGAGGATCTGTGTGGGATTCATATGCAAATTCAGAGGCTTCCCCCCCCACCCCTTTTTTAGATTTTCCCCTTCATTTTCTAGTTGCTCTGGCAGCTCTATACTGCATCCTCTGACTTCTCAGTTTATTATCACTATGACTTCTTGCATGAATTCTCTCTATCCATTTCCCTGCAGATTGGGAAGGCACACAGGTGCAAAGATGAGTAAATGTGAATTTTTTCCAGGGCAGTTCACTTCTTTCAAAGGCCAACTTGCCTCAATTCCTTCCTGCCTTTGATTGCTTTCTAGGCCTTCTTTAAAAAAATATTTTTTTCTTTTTTTTCCTGTTTTGTCAAGTTTACAATATAAGCATCAGTGCATACCAGAAGCAGAACTAGAGTAAGCAGACGGTTGTAGATTGCTAGAGCAGTACTGTTTAATAGAAAAAAACATAAACTACATGCATAATAAAAACTTTCTAGTAGCTATATTAAAGTAAAAAAGAAAAGTCATTGTAGTGATACATTTTATTAATGTTTAAAACATTACCACTTCAACAAATAATCAACATAAAATTATGCTTTATGTTTCCATTTTTGTTTACTAAGTCTTTGGAATCTGATGAGTACGTACAATACCTTACAGCTCTATTTGGATGCTAAATTTTCAACAGTTAAAGAGGAATGTAGTAGTACTGAAATCATAAAGTTATGCTTAATGGAAAAGTATCTTATATTGCTTCAGTTTGTGTATTTAAAATAATTAAAAATAAAGTAACACTAAAAATCAAATTCCTTAGTTCACTAGCCACGTGTGAAGTGCCTAGTAGGTACATGGGGCTATGGGCTATCATACTGGGCAGTATATAGAGGTCTAGCTAATAGGAAAGGATTTCTATTTCTAAGGGAAGTGGCCTTCTAAGGAATAAGTACAATTTTATAGGAACTTAAAATAATTCATATACAACTACCTCTATTTTGGAAATATTAAAAAAAAAAGACTTTGTATTTCAGTATTGACAGAGATAAGAAAATAAAAATTCCTAAACTTTTTGCAAAAAGAGATTGGTAACAGGAAAGCTAAATTGGTTTGCATAAAGCACATCATTTATGTGCAGACTTTGTCAACAAATTACTAATTTTTAGTAGAGCACATTGTTCATTCTTCTATGAGTGTATCCTTTTGGGATTCATATTTAATAATGTCCTGGCTATAAAAACTTGCTACTTTTAAAGTGTTCTTTTTGTTTCCTAAGTAATTATAATAATGATGTTGATTATTTAAAAAGTAGTCTTTTGGTATTATTGTTATAATTGCCTTGATTCCCAAGGCAGAAGTATGTCTAAATTGGCTTATGTAAAATTCTACCTCTGCAAACTTGTATAAAAAATCTCATAAATGGTGATTGACTTGGTAGAAAATATATCTACAAACTGAGAGTTGTTGCTACCCTATTTGGGGGTGGTAGAGGAGTGAGAGCCTGTGTTATAATTCTGATGACTCATCAAATTGCTTATAGATTTTACTACCATAGCTGGCTGTGCCTGTGCTGAGTTCCATTAGTGTCCAAATAAAACAAGAATCTACTTAATCTCCCCCAGATCAACGTCCTAAAATTTCAGGATCATAAGCAGGAAACTTTGACTATGACCAGGAGCAGTGAGGTCATTTTGCACCCTCTGAATCAGGGCCCAATGATTATGCATATGCAATAAATATGGTTAAACCGCACAAAGGCAGATGTAGAAGCAAAGGAGCATGGTGGGAAAGGTGATGTTATCTCTGTCTCTCTGTCTCTCTCTCTCTTTTTTTTTGTTTTTGTTTTTGTTTTGATCTACTGGTCAAAGAGGGACCAGGCAATTTGAGAAGAGGTTCAGAAGCCTTTCTCATTGTGGGCAGCTCAGTGGACCTTAGGGCACATGGAATCACTTATTTGAAAGTTTCTTGGGGCACCTGGGTGTCTCAGTCTGCCTTTAGCTCCAGTCAGGATCTCAAGGTCCTTGGATCAAGCCCTGATCAGGCTTCCTTCTCAATGGGGAGTCTGCTTCTCCCTTTCTCTCTGCCCCTCCCCACTGTTCATGTTCTCTTTCTGTCTCTCTCTCGCAAATAAATAAAATCTTAAAGATAAAAAATGTTTCTTGAGTACTTGTAATGTACCATGTAAGGACTGTCTTTGGGGAATACTGTTGAACAGGGTACTCATTCTGCCTATCCTCAAATAGGTAAGAATCCAGTGGGTAAACTTGTAGGCAAAGCCTTAAGAATTTTACAGTCTTTACTTCATTTGTCATTAAAAACAAAATGAAAACAATTGGATAGCCCTTTTAGGGAAAGAAAGTAAGGCCTGGAAAATCACTTCAAGATCAACAAAAATGCATGTGGGGGGCATGGATTTAAATTCAGGTTTGATATCTCTATATATCATATTCTTATCCACCATCCATATTACCCAAAAGAGATCATCTGTGCACTGACATCTTTTGATTCTTTGTGAACATCCTCTTGCCCCACCCTAGCATATAACTCTTGAAATTTAGAAGGCCCCGATATCCTTACTCATGACTGTACTGCTCTTGTGAAAATGGATTATTTCTATCTGCTCACAACAGTTCATTACATGAAGTGACAGTGGAATTTGTTCTGTGTTCCCAAGTTATTGTTACGGATCCCATACCCTGAGCTTCAGGAACTTTTGACCTTTTAGGAGGGATCCAGCCTTCCAAAAAGTGGGTCATTTTACTTCTTTGAATTCAAACAATATGTCTCTGAACCTGGAAAGACACTAAGATTATCTTTCCTGGTCCCCTTGTATTTAGACTTGGGTACCAATTCTAAAGAGGAGGCAACTTGTTCAAGATGTGAAAGTTAGTGTCAATGGTTAGACTCAAACACCATTATGCTGATGCTCAGAAATTGTTTCCTATGCATTACAGATAATTTTTGCCTTTTAGAATCCCTTTCTCTGAAATTTGGACCAAATAGCAATCTAAATTGGGAAATAGTGTTGGAAGAATTTCTAGGGTGTTCTAAGAGTTATAACTCTTCCATACCACAAAGATGCTGAAGTTTTTGGAGTGTTCCTATGGATGTGAGCTGGAAAGTGGGAGTGAGTGAGGGTCAGTCAACTTAATTATTGCTAAAACATGTGGTATTCACAAAGAGAGGAATGATTTGCTTACTTGGTTTGTCAGCCAGGCTTTTTCATTAAGCGTTATGCTTATAGATGCTGAAAGGGAGATACATACTTTGCAATCACAGAATCACAGGCTGTTTATCATGATCATCCTTTCCTCTTTCCCCATCTAATGATTAAACCCTACTTTAACATCCCCAGCAAATAGGGTCACCTAGCATCTCCACTGCAAAGTCTTCTATGTGTATTTTCTCTTTTGTTATGTACAACTTCATTAGATAAATGATAAAAGTAACACCAGTTTTACAAATGATGGTTCAAAAATATTAAAAAACAACAATTTGTAATTGTCAGAGCAAGAATTGGGACTTAGCTCAGTCAGAATCTTGAACTTGTATTCTACATTGTCACATCAGAATTTGCTTGCCTACCTCCAGTGACAGGGGACTCATTGGTACCTGGGGCATTTCTGCATATCTTTGGGTTGTTGTGATTGCTCATTAAAGGCAATTTGTTCTGTTGGCCTTCTGCCATTTAATCCTACTTTACTTCTCTGATACAGCAGGGCACACATGCAATTATCTTTTTTTTTTTTTTAAGGTTTTATGTATTTATTTGGCAGAGAGAAACACAGCTAGAGAGGGAACAAAACAGGGGGAGTGAGAGAGGGAGAAACAGGCTTCCCGCTGAGCAGGGAGCCCCATGCGGGACTCAATCCAGGACTCCAGGATCATGACCTGAGCTGAAAGCAGACACTTAACGACTGAGCCACCCAGACGCCCCAATTATCTTCTTATATATGATTTTTTAGGGGGGAGGGGTAGAGAAAGGGAGAGAGAGAGAAAAAGAAAATCTCAAGGAGACTCCTCCCTGAGCATGCTAGAGGTGGGGCTTGATCTCATGACCCTGAGATCCTGACCTGAGCAGACATCAAGAATTGGATGCTTACCTGACTGAACCACCCAGGTGCCCCTCAAATGTGATGATTATTAAAGAATATGAAGAAAACTCCCTCTGGTACCTTTCTCTTTTCTTTTTATAGTTATGTATTCTCATGTCATTCAAATGGCCCCTCCTGGGACATGATTTCTAGTTATCTTGCTTTCCAGTTCCTCACCTCTGCACTCCTTTTACTTTAAATGAGCTTTAGAGAGGGCTTTCTGATTGGCTAAAATCTGGGACTATCCAAAAAGAGAGTATCCAATACAGTGACTTAGGTAATATGGAAGGCTGTTTTGTTTTTTTTCTGTTGCTCATAAAGTTCAGAGGTGAGAGGTCTGAAGTTAGTAGTGTTGCTCAATGATCCTCAACCCAGGCTTCCACGGTTTCAGTAATTGTCATTTCCCAGCCAGCAGTATGGAGGACAAAGAACATGCAAAGAAAGCAGCCCCATCTTTAAGTACATGATTGGAGATGGTTTTGCTTCCAAACATGCTTGGGTAATTGCACCTACCTGTAAGGGAGATGGGAAAGAGAGCCTAAACCTGAGTGGCCATATTCCTAGTCAAATCTCAAAAGATTCTGTTACTAAAAGAGAAAATGAACACTGGTGGTAATTTCAGATTCTGCCCCCTAACGTAAGCCGTAAGTAAAAAGGAAAGGGCAAGGGAATGTATCTTGATGACCTGAGCATGGAACTAGGCACGAGGGAGTTTTATTATCCTATTTATCTGTCCTCTAGCCAGTCACTTATTAACTCTGCTTTTAGTTCTTGAAAAGAACGTGAATTGCATTCTTTTTGTTTTCTATTTCACAAAGCTATTGTACTGTAGTTGTAAAAGTGATTTTCTATGTTGAATTAAGTGACTTTATAATGGGATTATAGCCAATGTGGTTATTCCTTAAGTGATATGTTTGGAAGGAACAGATTATTAAGACCCAAAGAGGTAGAATTACAGAAGACAGAAGATTCTCAAATTCAAGAAACGACTGTGAGGTTACTGAGAAAAACACTTCTATATGCTAAGTCTCTTCAGCTCCTGTCCTTGAGGTTTTATGTAACTTTGAGGGGGGGCAGTTTGGGGTTAACATTTTTGTTTTATATTGTTCAGCAGATTTGATATGATTATTCTCGCCCACCCTTATTGGCATTTTTGGAAGCAATAAGCTATTTCTGCTCATTCTTCAGCTGAGATTTCACTGATACAATAATTGGTTGTACTGTGGATAATTCTGAGCATTTAGAAGTTGCTTAGTAAATAAACCATAAGCTCTGTGGAGCCCTGGCATTTCTGTGACCTCTCACAACCCAGAGCACATGGCTAGAGGGGGACGAAATGTGACTTTAAAAAATGCACCCACTCTCCATCCACCAGAGTTTTCTAGAGATGAGGGTATGTGGATGCATGGAAAGGTCCTAAACTGTGTTTGCCTGGGTTCGCATTTATTACGCCTTTACTTCTGCTATAGGCATAGCTACTCTTAACCCCGTGCTTCTGGATCATTTGACTCTGGCGAGGTTGTCTATAAGGAAGTACTATTTGAGAAGGTTCTTATCACAGTTGGGATCTCTGTTACAGAGACTGCTAGAAACTGTCTTTCCTTCTTCCTTTCTAACAGACTTTGGGATTGGGACTGCCAATATGGAGAACTCAAATTCTACATTTTCCAGTGTCTTTTACAGGTCAGGGAAAGGGGGACACTTCCCTCGTGCCTCCCTGAAAGCTGTTTAACATGATTAAGTATAGTGAGGTGTACCCTTGAGCTTGTATCCTTCCCTCCTTTCTTCATCCTGAAATGTGGATGTGATGGCAACATGGTGGCAGAAGCCATGAGCTAAGAAGATGGGGTAAGAAGGACAGAAGTAGCCTGGGTCTCTGATTACACCTACTATACTTATAGTCTGACACTGCCTAGTCCCAGACTTTTTTTTTTTTAAAGATTTTATTTATTTATTTGACAAAGAAACACAGCTAGAGAATACAGGCAGGGGGAGTGAGAGAGGGAGCCGCAAGCTTCCTGCTGGGCAGGGAGCCGGATGTGGGGCTCCATCCTGGGACTCCAGGATCATGACCTGAGCTGAAGGCAGACTCTTAATGACTGAGCCACTCAGGCGCCCCTCCAAACTTCTAAATGAGGGCCAAATAAGACCTACATCTTGTTTTTAAAGTGTTTTGGGATGTGTTGTATAGAAACATAGCCTCAGGCTGCGATTCAGAGCTAAACAAAGGAGAGACCATACAGGTTAAGGAAAGGGGAAGTAGGAGAGCAAGAATGTGGTTTTGGGCAAAATCTAATCACAGTCTGATCTAAAGGGACCTGGGGATCTCTGGAACATAAGCTGCCCTGCATAGTTATCCCACTATGAGGCAAAAAGACTTCTCTTAGATCACATATAAGGCAGCCACTGGCTGTGAGCTCCTCCCAGGAGAGGGTATGTGCATTGTTTTCTGGGTGAGGCTGCTGTTGCCACCTGAGAACAGTTCTCCAGAGAAGAGTGACAGAGTGAGCAATCAGCCAATGCCTGATGGTCTGGGGGTGCCTGCACAGCAAAATGAGCAAGGCCCGGCACTGCGGTGTCTTTTAATAGCCCATCTCTCATATTGCTCATATCCACTGTTCACATTAAATTGATCTTATCCAGCCGGATTCTCCAGGATTCTAGGTTTAAGATTCCTGGGGAAATTAGCAAGAGGAAGGAGAGTGGAATGAACTTCAGCGCTGCTGCAGTTGGTCCTGAGCCTGTGCCAGATACTCTTCCTTCCCCTCTACATTTCCTTCTAATTGATTTCACTCTCAGCCAGGACTTATCAGTTGTAGGTCGCTTGCCTTAGGTGATTCAGACCCTCTTCCCTAAGAGGTACGAGCCTCCTGGTTATCCTTTCCTTATCAGACCGTGATTGCTCTATTTTTCCATTTAGAGTTAAAGTGGTCTTGGGACAATCAAGAGATGACCCAGCAGGTAATCTGGGTGTCAAACCTAGGCCTTTCCTTAAGTTACTGAAGTCCTACTTCTCATGACAGTCAGCCTTAATTGATAGTAGGGAAGCTCCATTCTGTGGCTTCTGGTGTATTGACAGTAAACAAATAGCACTTTAGCTTTAAATTTAATAGTTCTTTCACAGTGTCTGCTGCCAGAAGTGTGCCCCTCTGGGAACCAGCACCTCCTAGAACCGTAGAGGCTAAAGTCGTGGATATAGGAAGCACATACTATCCAGCTGGTCACTGAGAATGATGGTGAGAAGTCTCCTTCTTTCAGTTCTTGGTTTCTAGATTATTCATTGCATTCCTTCTTTTTTTCTATTTTATAGAAATACTGTGTAGAAATACTATGTAAAATGTCTTTTGGTTTAAGAGTAGAGTGAATCCTGAAAGATGGCCCTCCAGCCTCACGGGGTGACATCTCTAACTGTTGTAAGCACACTATTTGTGTGTATAATAAGCCATTTCATCATTCTATTGAGATGGCAGCTTCTGGAAATATGTGAGAGGATCCATGGAACCCAAGGCCATAAGCTGCATGGCCTTCCTACTGAATATGGGGAGGAATTCATTCACTGCCTACCACATATACAAAGCTGTGCTTAACTATAATCGTACGTTCAGAACAGAAGTCCCAGTTGGGGCTTCTTCTTCATTAATATTGCTGTTTAATCCACTGCTGTTTTTCTATGGCCCACCCATTTCTTTTTAGGTGCCAGACTGATTAATTATAGGAGATTATGGTAAGGACTGTTATTCCTGCTTCCTTTATGTCTTTGAGGGTGACCCTCATCTCAACCATTCCACCTAGGTGCAATATTGCTTTTTATATACCACCTTATTAAATCTTGTGACTGCTACTTGGTCTTCCTACTAGTATAGTTCCACCTGCTAGTTATGTTCATTCTGATAATATGTTGGGGATCTGGGGAAATGGCCACCAGTTGATCTGCAGGGGAGGTCCTGTGAAAGAGACTAGGCTAGAACTGCATTGGACCATAAAGGTGCTTTAGTTCTTTGGATATCATCATTAATTAACTTGGATCCCATATCTACTATCCCTTAAAAGAACTGAACAGTCTGTCTTCTCCAGTATATTACTCAAGAAAATGGCTAGAGGTCCTTCTGGGGAAGGACTTGTTGAAATCACTATATCCACTTGCCATAGTGCTTCATGATCTGTTGCTCCTGGGGACCTGGCCTCTTCTTCAGTCAATGGATCCTGGGCCTGAGAAGTCATGGGTCTAGAAACTGGGCAGGATCATGACTTTCCATTGGGGTGCCCAATTATATTGCCTCCAGGAACGCCATGTTCTAGCCCTCTCCATAAAACCCTTCAGGTGAGGCCATGTCCCACCCTTGTGGCTGCCAGTTTTTTTGTTTTTTTTTTTTAATTTCTAAAAATATTTTAGGGGTGCCTGGGTGGCTCAGTTGGTTAAGCAACTGCCTTCGGCTCAGGTCATGATCTTGGAGAGTCGGGATCGAGCCCCACATCAGGCTCCCTGCTCGGTGGGAAGCCTGCTTCTCCCTCTCTCACTCCCCCTGCTTGTGTTCCCTCTCTGGTTGTGTTTCTCTCTGTCAAATAAATAAATAAAATCTTTAAAAAAAATTTTAGTCACTGTACAGTGTTTTTGATTTTCGATGTAGTGTTCCATGATTCATTGTGTGGCGGCCAGGTTTAACTTGCCCTTGATAATGGTCCTTAATGCCCACTCTGCTTTTGATGTTCCAGTGCTGCCACCTAGCCATGATAGCTGGTACTCTCTGCCATCTCCTGTTGCTCCTAGACAGCCCAGGTCAGCTACAGTATTTCCTACTGTGTCAGCCTACAGAAGCCAATCATCAGTGAGCAGTGAGTGATAAATCATTGTTAA
Organism: Spilogale gracilis; assembly: GCA_004023965.1. Classification (NCBI taxonomy): domain Eukaryota; kingdom Metazoa; phylum Chordata; class Mammalia; order Carnivora; family Mephitidae; genus Spilogale; species Spilogale gracilis. The sequence continues at coordinate 65,612 of PITA01007697.1, forward strand.
ATCTCGTTAGAGAATATTGCCCCATACCAAGAAATCCCACCCTTCCCCACCTCAATCCAGTACTTGATCCATTCCCAAGCATAGTGTCTAGATATCGGCAGGATATGTAGACCAGCTTTATAGCTTCATTGACTTAGATTTCCTCTTCTCTTTTAGAACATCCATAACTTTTCCAATTGACTCACAATTAGACATGACTTTTCTTCTTGGTCTGGTGCCTAGAAAGTGGGTGGGAACAGATTCTGAGAAAGACCAACATTGTCTTATTAGGCACCTGCCCCATTTAGAGTTTCTAGCAAGGGAATGCTTGCCATTTCTATGAGTCCAGAGAATACATGGTTATCTGGGGGTTCAAAATGTTCAAGAACATCTATGTAGAATATCCCTATCCCAAGTGGGGATATATCTTCTTAACAGGGGCCTGGAGATAAGAATTCCATTTTTTTTTTCTGAAATTCTGCCATACTTACAATCAATTCCTGTGCCTAATATTCAGTTTTGTGCACTCTTTTGTTACAGGGTATGGGACTCTTTTTATAATATATAAGTTTATTAAGGCATAGTTTACATACCCTACAATTCACTCATTTTAGTTCACAATATTTACACAATGCAATTATTTTTTAAAGCAAATTTACTGACTAGTAAATTCACATCATCATAAATCAATTTTCAAACATTATCATCACCCAATAAGATCCCACGTGTCTACTGACTTAATGAAAAAAAAAAAAAAAAGGTCTCCTTAAAATGTTCTGTGCCTATTGTGGTCTTTTGTCTAACACTTTGGAGAACAAATGTCCTTCCACTTAAATGTGGTCTTAGTACCAGATTGGGGTGGATGGAGCAGTAAAGGGATCTGTGATTAGGGAAAGTACTGGAGTACCTTTTTGACCAAAACAACCAGCAAATGGATAATCTAGGTCATTGCTCTCATTGCAGCAATAGTCCTCGCAGTAATCCATAAACACGGAGCTGCTCAGCTAGTGGTTCCTGAGTTGGGAAGAACATCAAAATCACCAAGAAGATGTATCACGAATGCCCATTTTGGGCTCAGTTGCCAGAGATTATAATCCGCCAGGTCGGGGAGTACAGATTTACTCTCTTAGCATGATACCTTGAAAATTCTTATAACTCACCAGATTTGGGAGCTGTTATCCTGGATAGTGTGTAAGTTTGCCTTTTTAGTAGTAGTTGCACATTTTTTTTCTGGGAAACACATTTGTGGTATTGAGTCAGAAAAGTAATGGATATATACATTTTTTAGCCCAGTGCATTAGTTATTTCATATTCTTGTGTGTAGAGATGTGCACCTTTTTTTCTGAAGTGGAAAAAGTCTTATTGCCTTTACCCTCAAGGAATTCGGCCTGTAACACTTAAGTGTGTGTAATTAATGATCATAAACCTAAGGCAGGCAAAGATAACTTGTGCACATGATATGACCCAGAGGTAAAGAAGCTGAAAATCATAGCATATTGGAAGCATAGAACGGGACTCATTGGGATTTCTGGCAAAGTTATGTGTCCAGACCATCTTGTATGATTCTAGCTTCAGAATCTCACAACTCTGATTTAGTGTGATTATTTAGAAATTATTTATGATTATTTGATCATAAAATAGGGTAAGTATTAATATCTTCACCCTTGCATTCTGGAAATGAGTCAGGGATCACTGTTAGGGAAATAGAACTCTTTGTAGCCCATGTCATATTTCTCAGAAAATCCTCAAATCTCTACCTTTAAATTATTTCCAGAATTGGATGATTCTCCACCTTTCCCTCCACCCCTATAACCACTTTGGACCACATTTCCATTATTTCTTTGAATTATCACAATAACCGGTAATTGGACTCTGTCTAGCCCTTGCCACAGCTCACCCCTACTATTCTTTCTCTTCCTCATCCTGCTTTAGCCACAGTGGTGAGCTTTCTGTTGGTTGAACTGCTCCGGGCTATTGATACCTGCTGTTTCCTCCACCTGGAGAATTCTTCCCTACACGTGTGCATGGCCCACCCTGTCCTTCCAAGTCTTAGCCCAGCCATCATCATCTCAGAGAAGCCTGCCTTGACCATCCTATTTAAAACTTTAATCCTTCCCAGGATACATTTTAAATATTTTACTGTGTCCTATTTTATATCCTTATCACCTAACATCATTTATTTATGATGTATTGTATTTACGTAACTTACTGTCTGTCTCATCAGCCAGGGTAATGAAAGCTCTGTCCAGACAGAACTGGGCCTGCTTCTTGGTGCTCAGGAATTACTGGCATTAGTGAAAAAAAAGATCTATTATATAATTGTTGGTTAATTCTCCATTTTAGCTGAGGAATTTCATTTCTCTTGTGAATGGGATGAAGTGGAACTATTCCTTAGAGCCCCCAAAAGAGTGGATCTCTGAGAATTAGAGAACACTGGATATTATAATCAAGCCAGTTTGTGTCCTAAACCTCTGACTTCAGCGATCAGAATGTGAAGTCTTCAGTGGGTCTTGAGTATCGTTTAGTCAAGTCTTGTATTTTACAAATAAGGAAAATGAGGCTCAGAGCAAAAAGGGAAACGAGCGGCCTAACTGAGGTAGGATCCTGCCTCCTCGGCTGTAGTGCAGTCCTTCCTTTCTTGGTCTTTTGTTCACAAGCGAACGTTTGCTGATAACGTTTGAACTGAAATGCTCTTAAATAAACAGCAGTTGTTGTTCTTGAGAAGAAAAATAGTTTGGGTTTTAGCAAAACCTTGCTCAGCTTCTCATACGTAATTGTTTCATACCCAGTAAATGATTCTTGAAATATTCCTATATATTAACTTGCATTGTTTTACTACATATAAACATTATGAGCTATGTGCAGTTTTGACAGGGTGTCCATGTTCTGAGAACCCTAAAGGACAAAGAGTTATCATTGTATGTATTCTGTTATTTATGAAGTACTAATTGAATACCAATTTGTGCAAGAAATTATCCTAGGCACTGAGAGCTCTGTGACAAATAACACAGTGGAGGCCCTTTAGAGGACATGGATGATAAAATGATGATAATAGAAATAATTTCAGGGGCACCTGGGTGGCTCAGTGGGTTAAAGCCTCTGCCTTCAGCTCAGCTCATGATCTCAGGGTCCTGGGATAGAGGCCCACATCGGGCTCTCTGCTCAGTGGGGAGCCTGCTTCCTCTTCTTTCTCTGCCTGCCTCTCTGCCTACTTGTGATCTCTCTGTCAAGTAAATTAAAAAAAAATCTTAAAAAAAATAATTTCAGATAATAGTGTGTGCTTTGAGGAAAACAAAACAGATTTGCAGAGATGGGATCAGAAAAAAAAAAAAAATCTAAAAAAGGTGACCTCTGAACAGAGGCCCAAAGGAAAAGAACCAATCAGCCATTTGATGATACGGGGATGGAGGGATGCAGACATCAGTAAGAACAGAGGTTTTAGGATGGAATAGGCTTATCGTGATCAAGGAAGAAAAGAAAGGACAAGCTGATTGTGGCATTGCAAACAAAAGGAAGGTTGGTAGAAGATGAGGTTAGAAAAGGAGCAGGAGTTTGATCACTGAAGCTCATAGTCCTGGTGAAGATCTTGGAAACCATCGTGGGAAGTGGTTTAAAGTGGGAAGTAACTGCTCTGGTTGAGATTTGAAAATCCCACAGTGGTTAATGAGTAAAGAATGTGTTTCAGAGGAACAAAAGTAGAGGCAGCCAGATTAGAGGGGGGAGATGTCCAGAGAAGACGTGGCTTGGTGAAAAGAGGTTACAGTGGAGTTAGAGGGGAGGGATCCTATCATGTGGTATGAATACCACACTAACCACTGCTCAGGCAACCAGATCTCAGAGTGTCAGGATGCCTACAACCCCTCCTGGAAGGACAAAGTTGAAATGGTGGATAGGTTTGGTCAATTCCATCCGAAGGTGATACATTGTTGCATATGGTTAAAAGGCACATTTCATCAATTACTGGTTCAAGGAGATGTTGTTTAAAAAAGATGGGGAGAGGATTATTCCGTGGCCAAACAGACCTAGTAGATTCCCATCTAGAGATTCACAGTGCCCATGAACTTATTCTGAGAGGTCTAGCAGTAAGGCATTTAACCTCGTCTTCCCACACTTTGTAGTACACTTTGATCAAGAAACCTGGTTTTCTTTTCTGCCTTCCTCCCAAAACACTCACTAGTAAGGTGAGGGACATGGTTTTGAGCCAGCCAATACAGTGGAATAGAGACATTGTGCTCAGTTTCCATCATGGAGTTCATATTGTGTGCTGTTGGACACACCACTTTCCTGCTGGACCCTCAGTGCCCTCATCAGTACAAATATAAGGTCAGAATCATTGATCACTAACCTCACTTTCTTTTATCCAGCAATTTTGTGTAAAGTTGTTTTTCCTGTAAATCTTCAGAGGGTACTTGCTTTGGATAAAGCTGCCAAATCCGTTTCAATGGTAGTTTGGTGGTACTGCTTCGACCCACCCGTATCTCCCTGAGCTGATCATGACTGGTTTTCTTTATACTGTGTTAAGTATTTTTTTTTATTATCTTCCCTTACAAAGAAGGCATTTAATAACAACTGGATCAGAACTGCTGCTAGCTCAAGGTCTGAATCTCATAGGAGAAGAGTTACAACATGGTGAAGGTGGGTCAGACCGAATGCATTTATAGTACAGCAGGTAATACACACTTAGATGTCACTAGGCAACAGTGCAGGGTGGGATGGAAGAGATACTGATACTCAGACTGTGAGAAAGCCCATTTGCCTCAAATCTCAAGGGATACATTTCTTAGCAAAAAGAGCAGAGTATTGAGAAAACATTCTTTTGTTCAAAAATTTTTCTGTACTCTGGAAACAAAGAAAACTTAAGGCATGTGTTTGAATGTTAAAGGCTGCATTAGCTCTTTTACCAAGATATCCATCCTGCCTTCTGTCCTTCCTTCATGTTTTTTCTTTCTTTCACATTTAGAGAATGAGTCCTCAGTGTATTTCTCGCGACCTTGAACATCCTTAGCTGTGCCTTTGGGAACTCTGAGTCTTGTGAGAAAACCTGAGGAATATAGACAGAAGAGAGGAAGGCTATCAAGAGGTTGGTGGAGGGAATGGGCTTACAAATTCATGGAATCATGGAGGCAGGAAAGAGGAAAAGAATGAGAAAAGGTAAGAAAAGGTGCTGGAGAAGTATACTTAATTTGGTGAAGGAAAGATAGAGGAAGCATTTTCAAATTGTTGTTACTTTGTTGGTTCAAAGAGACATAAGGGCAGCTAAGCCAAGTCACTGGGGTCTCTATCCCTTTCTTTGTTATGGTAGCAATAGAATAAAATATATTAATCTATTCCTAAATAGGTTTTGGTGTCCATTCCAGTGTGTGTATGTGTGTGTGTGTGTGTGTGTGTGTGTGTGTGTGTGTGTGTGTGTCCGGGGGGATGAGGTTCCCTATACCAACAATTTTTGGGACACCACCAGCCTGTCCTCCAATTCAACTCAATTCTGACACGACCCAGAGAGCGCATCAGATCCCAGAGGTTGAAGATTGAGCCCCAGAAGATGCTCCCCACACTCCCCAACTGATTGCCGGCCCCGGGTGTTACCTGTGCTTCTAACTGACCTGCTACCCATTAGAGGCCCCATGATCTCCTCCTTGGACTTCAGATGCCAGTCACAAGTTGAGGTTGTTACCTGTATGTCCCACTGACTATAAACCAGAGTTTCCAAGACCCCTTCCTCAGGTTCAATTAATTTGCTACACTGCTCACAGAACTCAACTATCTTAGTTACTAGATCACTAGTTGATTATAAAGGACAATAACTGAAAGGGCAAGAGCAAAGAGGCGAATGAGGTAGGACATGAAGAGAGGGTGCTGAGTTTCCATGCCACTCTCCCACACCTTCCCATGGTCACCAGCCCAGAGGCTCTCTGAACCCTGCCCTTTTGGACTTTTATGGAGGTTTTATTATATAATCGTAATCGATTAAACCATTGGCCATTGGTGATTGATTCACCCTCTATCCCTGCCCACCCCCTCCGGGAGGTAGGGGTGAATATGAAAATTTCCAACCCTCTGATCACAGGGTTAGTTCTCCTGGCAGCCAGTTCCTGCCTGAGTTATCTAAGGGCTTTCCAAAAGTCATCCCTTAGCAAAACAAACAACACCTTTATCTTTCCTATCACAGGAAATTGCAAGATTTTATTCTTTTTCTCATTTTTTAAACTTTAAATTCAATTAACTAACATATAATGTATTATTGGTTTCAGAGGTTCAGGTCAGTGATTCATCAGTCTTTATAATACCCAGCGCTCATTACATCACATGCCCTCCTTAGTGTCCATCACCGAGTTTCCCCATCCCCATCCTGCTCCCCTCCAGCAACCCTGCATTTATTCCCTATGATTAAGACTCTTACTGTTTGTCTCCCTCTCTGATTTTATCTTGTTTTATTTTTTCCTCTCTTCCCCTATGATCCTCTGTTTTTGTTTCTTGAATTCCACATTTGAGTGAGATCATACGGTAATTGTCTTTTAGAAGCTCTTTGCCAGAAACAGAGAATTTCGTCTTTGGCAGCTCTGTGTTTGAGCTTTTCCTCAGATCCCAGTAATCTGTTTTGGGAGAGAAGATAGATGTGGAAGGAGAAGCAGACTGAGTATAAAGAGTGATTTGGGGACAGAAAACCGACTAGGGATAGAAGAAACTAATTTGTTGGGTATGCAAGAATGGGGGCAGAAAAATAAAGTCCCGAAGGAGCTTAACTTGGCAAAGTTTCAGTGAGGTTGAGAGTGAGTTGGGGCACTAAAGAGGCTTTGGAGCACGTTTATAGGACAAATAGTGTGTGAGAAAGGGAAAACAAGATTTTCATGGGATCTGAATTGGAGCTCCTTGTGTGATGTTCTTGGAACACCAGTAAAGATGGCGATTACCGTAATTGCGCCTGATCCCCGTCTACTGCTTAGGACACAGATCAAGGACTAGATGACATCCAGCCATCGTTGATAGGAAGGACGAAAAGGAGGGAGAAGAGCTGAGAGGGCTAAGTGGGGTGATCCATCCACAGAAACAAGTGCATAGTAAAGAAAGGGAAATGTTTCCTGTTTTCACCAAAGATACAGAATTCTAAGCCAGAAAATTTAGATTAAATTGCAATGCACTTCTTGGTTATACAAATGTACTAGGAATTTTTTTTTCTTTTTTTGATATTCACATAACTTGACAAATCTGATTCCTGGCATTTAAAAGAAAATGTTGACTGTGGCATCTTTCTGGCTTACTGAGAGAACACCTCTTTTGTGAGAGAAGAATACATTGAACAGATTTCCTGGTCTGAGCATTTGTGATTTAATGATTCAGTACCTCCGAAACAAATTTTAAACTCATCAACATCCATTCTGAATGCTTATCCCAATTCACTATTTCCACTGTCTTTGCCCTCTTGAGATTTATTTGCTATCGATATTCCTTACACTGCTTTCTGTCTTACTTCCGAGGCTGCATTCACAGAGGCTGGGTAGAATGAAATCACCACCCTATTTCTATTTATGGAGATGTCCAGCAGGGTTTTGTGGTGCCTGCAGTAATCACCCGCAGAATTCTGTGGTGGTCAATGTACCAGTTACACTGACAAAGTTCAGTATTAAGAAAAGCATTGGCATAAGGAATCAGACCCCAAGCATGTTCCACAGAACAGGGAGCATGCAAGACACTGTTTGACAAAAGCATTCCACAGTGGAATCAGATTGCATACTTCAAGTACTGCTGGTTTAAGATAAAAGCCACTTTAAAGGGACTAGAGATCTAGTACCAGGCACGCACTTGACATTTTGTGTTACCTTGATAAGCCTCTGAAACTCTGCAGGAGTAGGATGGACATCCCATTCTGTCTTTTCTACACAATAGGTTGTGGTCTGTAGGGGGATGTCCTGGCTCTATGGTCAGAGAGTTTATATTAGAATTATAGCTTGACCTAAAGCTGTGTGACTAGGCCAAGACACGAAATTTGCCTGGGCTTTAGTTTATCCCTAGGTACAAATAATAGTATATTTATCTCTCACGGCTGATAGGCATACATGAGCTAACCCATCTCGAAAAGGTAATGGTCATCCTAGGACTACTGAAGTCATTCCTAGGGCAATCATGGTGAGTAGCTCTACTATCATTAAGTAACAATGATGATAATTATGAAACTTAATTTTGGAAAAAAGGTAGTAATAGTGGCAGAAACAGCAGTAATAACTACTGTTGACTGGGAACTGGGGTTTTTGCCAGGCAGTATTCTGAGAGCTTAGAGGACTTTTGTGAGAAATGTCGGGTATCTAATTATGCCCGTTTTTACAGAGAGGGCTACTGTGGTTCAGTCTTGCAGGCTGTAAGTGGCAGAGAGCTACACACTCCCATCCCGTGCCAGAGGATTTTTTTTTTTTTCCCAAGTGATCTTCCCACCCAATGTGGGGCTCCAACTCCCAACCCCAGGATCGAGAGTCACGTGCTCTATGGACTGAGCCAGGCAGACAGCCCCAAGCTGGAGGATTTTGACCTAATTTCTTTCCCAAATTAAAAGCCCCTTTCCCCTGCCCTTTGGTGTTGCTGGCCTCTCTGTTCTCTAGCTCTGTGAGGGCTTTAAAAGTAAAACAAAACAATCAAAATGTGTAGTTCTTTACTCTGGAGTTCACCTGCAAGTCATTATGAGCGGAAATTAAAGAAGTACAGATGGGATAAGCAGTAGAGGCACTTAGATTTCCCTCCTGGGATATAAAAGGAGAATTTTTATATGCTGATTATTGATTAAAAAAAATTAAAAGTGGATGGTACTGAGTTCTCAGGGGTTATTGCATGGTGAATCTTCAAAGTCAGGAGCAGAGCCCTCTCTGTTAGTTGGGACCTGTAGCCTGGGTTCTGAAAATGGGCCTTGCAAGTCTTGGAAGAAAAATGGGCAAGATTGCCATCTAGTGGACTTGGAGCTAACTTCAGCTCAAAAAAAATAACCAGCTGTGTTTAGTGAGACCTATCTAAAATAAGTAACATGAATGGCTACTTGGATTAAATACTTAATGCGGAAATGTAAACTGAGTCAGACCAATACTCAAGCTGAATTCTGAGTTGATAAATAGAAGATCAAAATTCATGTTAGGGGTTCAAATGCATAGGATGTTAGCACTAAAGAGAACCCAAGATTAACATCTTCAATCTCTTCTTTTTGCAGCCCAAGATAGGGCAGTAACTTGCTTAGGGTCATATGAGCATGAGAACTTGTACTCAAGGCTTCATAAATCCATATTCCAGGCTCAGATTTTTATACAGTATAGAAAGCAGGGCACTGTCTTCTATAATATAAACAAAACGTGAATCATCCCAAATTGAATAAATCCAGCTAGCCATAATAGATCCATATTTATAAAATAAGATGGGTGTTTTAAGCAGGAAATTGTTTGAACTCTTTTTGGAAACATCGCTGCATACCATGGAAGCCCTACTTACGTCACAGTAATGGAAAATAACAGTACTTTACTCCGGGTTCAAAAGTGTTTCTCTGTGTCTTTTATTGAGGTATTTGTTAAATACATGTAACTGTAGAGCATGGTAGGGGACTCTGTTATGATAGAAGCTTGTGGACTTTACTTCTGTCTCCATTTCAACTATCAGCCTTTGACTTTTGTGCCCCCGTTTTCCACAGAAAAAAATTAAGGGGAAAGGAAAGACCAGGAGTGTTACCACTTGTAAATGTCAGTTGAGATATTTCAGAGGGAGGAGGGGAGAAATTCCTGTTCTGAGTCATGGCTATGCCTCCTCCAGCCTGTGTGATCTGGAGCTTTTCTTAGTTTGTTCATCTCTGGAGTAGAACTCATGATAATGTACCCCTCAGGTTGGGGTCCTTGTGAGATTTAAGAGAGAGGAAGTGTAATCAAATGCTCTGTGGGGATTCACCATCTCTTTCTCCCCCTCTCTGCCTTCCTTTCTCCTCTGTGGAAAGTTTTTATATTTTTATTGTTTTCCTAGACTTTTCTTCTCAAATTCCAAACCAAACCTACAGAAATCTTGAAAAACTTGTCTCACAGATATTCAAATACCCTTCTGGTCAATTTAACAGTTGTTGATATTTGAAAAGTTGTTTCTATCATGTTCTCTGCTCCTCAACTCTTCTGTATGCCTCACCTAAAACAATGTTTTCCGGTATGACTGTGCTACTGTGAACACCACTGAGAAAGTTAATAATTCTGCAGTGTTGTCTAATATTCTTTATGTTCAAATTTCTTTAACTGTCCTGTACATGGTTTTTACATTATTTTTCAATCCAGGATCCGTTTGGTTGTTACGTAGTCCTCTGGAACAGTACCCCTAAAACTAAATGTTTTATTTTTCAAGATGCTGATTTTTGAAGAGCTTAGGAAGCAGATTATAACTCTTAGTGATAACAACTGTGGTCACTTGATTAAGATGGTAACTGCTAGGGATCTCTACTGTAAAGGTATATCTTTCTGGTTTTATAGGTAGGAGATAATACTTTGGGGATATGTGAACATTCTGTTTCCAAATAAACTTTGACACAAAGGTTTTATGCCTCCATCAGGGAACTGTAACTGAATGGTTACTAGACTGGAAGTTGAAAAATGATAATTTTCCTCCTATTTTTTGTTACAATGATTATCTGGCAGTCTTTTTTTTTTTTTTTTAAAGATTTTATTTATTTGACAGAGAGAAACACAGCCAGAGAGGGAACACAAGCAGGGGGAATGAGAGGGAGAAGCAGGCTTCTCCCGCCAGGCAGGGAGCCCGATGTGGGGCTCGATCCCAGGTCTCCAGGATCATGACCTGAGCCGAAGGCAGTCGCTTAACCAACTGAGCCACCCAGGTGCCCATCTGGCAGTCTTTTAAGAAGAACATTTTTCCCCCCTTCTTTCTCTCAGGTGCTATTAAAGACCCAAGATTGATTGATTGATTGATTGATTGATTGATTGATTTTACTCCGTTGCCATCATTTTCCTTAAAGTTTAAGTTGTTGCAGATTTGGTCAGTGATAGCTCCTTGGGGCCAGACCTTCTGTTCTTTCCTGTGCACTTGACTGTTTCCTTTCTGGACAAGCTGTTGGAAGCTCCTCTTGTACTTTTCCTAACCCACCCCAGAATTAGGAATTCACACTTAAAGGAATAGAGAATGATACCTAGAAACTGAGACCTGAATGCTAGATGAAGGACTATATAAATGTTTTTAAAACCCTGGTGTTACAGTAAAAGTAAGGTTAGAGAAAAATGCACCTGGCTTTGCATATTTTGTCAAGTGACCCCTCTACTTGGTTGAATCCTTCCACTTTAACTTCTTATATTTTCTGAGGAAAGCATAAAGGTCCAGGTCCCTCAGGATTAGGATCATTTTTCCCTGACATACCTGCCTTTGGAGACCTAAGCTTTCCTAACACTCAGCACATGTACAAATATTCAAAGAATATCTTGTCTGAAAGGGATATCTGAGAGTTCTCAGATTACCCTTCCCACCCCCCACCCCAGACATGGAACACGGTCTGCCCCCGAGGTGGTACATTTGCTACAATGTGACACATGATGATTGACACATTTGTTCACCCACAGTTCACTCTTGGTGTTAGACATTCTGTGGGTTTTGACAAAAGTATGACATGTATTTACCATTGTAGTATACAGAATAGTTTCACGGCAGTAAAAATCCTCTGTGCTCTGCCAAATCATCCTTCCCCCTTCCTTAATCCCTGGCAACCACCAACATTGTTTTTCCATCTCTATAATTTTGTTTTTTGGAATGTCATATATTGACAATGTAGCCTCTGCAGATTGACTTCTTTCTCTCAATAATATGCATTTAAGTTTCCACCATGTTTTTTCATGGCTGATTGCTTATTTCTTGTTAGTGCCAAATACTATTCCATTATGTGTTGTTACCACAGTTTATCACTTACCAAAGGGCATCCTGGTGGCGTCCAAGCTGCTGTAAACATCCATGTGCACGTTTTTGTGTGCATATAAATTTTTAACTCCTTTGTGTGAGAACCAAGTAGCAGTGTTGCTGAATTTTATGGTATGAATAGATTTAATTTTATTAAAAACGGTGGAGCATTTTTGATTTGCATTAAATTGCATACATATGTCCTCACAATTGCCTCCTCTGTGTCCTATAATGGTACCACAGCTAATAGTTTGAGTGCTATTAACTTCTACATCTTTTTATTGTCTTACAAATTTTCCCACCCATTTCTCCAAGATCAGTGTAATGATGTGGGTGCCATCTAGTGGACATAGAGAAAATGTGTTTTCATAGAACAACCACCACCGCAAAAAGATTTCACGGAAAATAAATCAACCAAAATCCATCTGTAAAAAAACATTTTGATGTTTTGGACCTGGAACAAGTGTTTAGACTACAATGGAGTCCCAGATATGGAGAAGCGTGGTAGAAAATTAGCAGAATTAGGCAGCAAGTTAGTACTCTGAATTTCCAAGTTTATTCACCAAAATGACTTGGGATCTTCATACATGCACAGAGCTTTTTGGAGAAAGGGGGATGGTATGGAGGAGGGAATTAAAGGACAAAATGGCTATTGTCTCTAGGTCTCCTAATCATTTTGTGGGATAAGAGTAATTGGAAACATACCAGATACGATGATGATTCAGTATTAAACTGTAAATTGCACATGGGAGGAGAGGGAAACCCAGAGGGCACACTGACTGCTCAGTTTAAATGTCACTGAAGAACTGTGAATTGTCACAAGTCTTGAAATATGAAGAAGCTGTAGATAGGTAATAGGAGAGCATCATGAGAAAAGGATAAACTCAGGGCAATAGAAAAAAAAGTTTTGAATTACAGGTACTCACGCAGAATATCTCTATCTATTTGCTCTAATTCACTGGGACTTAGAGAGGAGGCAGGGGGTAAGTGAAATCATTGAACTATCTCTAGGAGACTGTAATGAAGAGTAATGGAGATAATAAAGGGTAATTCTAACACTAAAAATGATGATTGGAAGAGCTAACACTTGCTGATGTCTCCTGTGGAGGCACTGTCCTAATTACATTTACATATATTATCTCATTCAAACTTCATAACAGTCCGATGAGGTGTAGGTATTACAATCATACTTATTTTAATTTGAGGAAACTCAGACTTCAAAAAATGTTTTTATAACTTTGACTAAATGACAAAGCTCAAAAGTGGAGGAGACTGGATTCAAGCCCAGAAGTAAGATTTCAGAGCCTGTGTGGTGTGTGCTCTCTCGAATTTTGCTAGATTGAGTGAAACAAATGAGGTTAATGGATTGAGGAACCTGAATTATGGACTTGTTCTGTCCTCGACATACCTTGGGCAAATCCCATTCTGTTCCTGGGCATGAGTTTCTTCACCCGCTTAGTGAGACTATCACACCATATTATCTCTATGGTATCTCTGGGTTCTAAAATGTGTTGGTTATATTTAGGATGCTCAATGTTTTGTTCTGATGATTGAATAATGCTAAAATATCTAAAGTTGTAGAATTCTGCTTGAGAGTTTATGTTAAAATGCAGGGACCATGTGATATACTTTTAACAGATCACACTTTTTTCTGGAGTGTTGGGTGTTATTTCTCCTCTCTCATTTAACTTTTCTTTTCTTTTTTTTTTTTTAAGATTTTATTTATTTATTTGACACAGAGATCACAGGAAGGCAGAGAGGCAGGCAAAGAGAGAGGAGGGAGCAGGCTCCCTGCTGAGCAGAGAGCCCGATGCGGGCCTCGATCCCAGGACCCTGAGATCATGACCTGAGCCAAAGGCAGAGGCTTTAACCCACTGAGCCACCCAGGTGCCCCCCCCCCTTTTTTTTTCTTGATGAGTCTGGCTAGAGGTTTATTGATTTTATTGATTTTTTTTTTTCAGAGAACTAGCACCTGGTTTCATTGATCTGTTGTATTGACTTTTTTTTGTTTTTTTTTTTTTAGTTTCTATATCATTTATTTCTGCTCTAATCTTTATCATTTCTAT
>PITA01007697.1:79651-89774 GCA_004023965.1 Spilogale gracilis
AAAGAAATAGCCTATTCTGTAAGGCAGGTGTTAACATTGTCCTATGTGGACAACTCTCTTTCTGTTGTCAGCATGAGGGAAATAAAACCTACTCTGGATTAAAATACTATAGGAGAGTCAACTCAGTGAGAAGGAAGCAGTAGAAGGCTAGTCATCCTTGACTCACCCCCCCCTGCCCCAATTGCATCTGTTGAGTCCTGTTGATAGAGCTCAAAAAACTCTCTGGAGTCTGTCTGAAGTTCCAGAGGATTTACACAGGGTTGCTTTGAATATTTTCAGAGCACTCATTCCCAGGACATCATCATTGTTCCCAAGAACTACTGTAATGACTCCCTTACAAGTCTCCCTGCCTCCTGTTTGGCCTTCTTCCAGCCCATTTTTCACACTGTGGGTTGAGTAATCCTTCTCATGAAAGTCTGCTGACACCCATCCAGTAGCTTTTCTGTGCACTTGGGATGCCTTCCCAGAATTCCAAGTTCATTCACATGGTTTAGGAGGTATTTCTTGCTTAAGACACTGCTTACCTTCCAGCCCCCAGGCTATACTGCTCCTTATCTTGAATTTTTAAAGCTTAAGATCTTCACTATCATTGAAAAGTGTCCTTGACTTCCTTCCTTACAACGTAGGCTGTCTTGGCATTCTGCAGGACATCAATCCTAGCACCTACTGTACCATGACGCCGTCGTCCTGATTGCCTATAGGACTATAAGGAGCAGGAAGGCAAGAATCCTATCAGCCTGTTCAAGGCTCCTCTTTCCCATTTGAGTACAGTGCTTGTATTCAAAAAGCCAAATGCCTAGTGAATGAATGAATACATGACTGGACGAACGCACTGAAAAATCGACATTGAAATACCTAGATTTGCTGAAGGCCAGGGTTAAGTGGTGACGAATGCTCACATACCCTAACTCCATGTGGAGCCTGCCTGCTTTTGTGTGCAGTGTGAAATGACACTGGCCCTCCGCTGGTCCTAGGTGACAGAAACCCCATAAAAGGCCTGTCTTCCTGTTGCTCTCCTGAGCTCTGTGACCCAAAGACTCTCCACTGTGCTGCTAAGCCGCATCACCTAGACATTTGAGCCCCTACCATTCTCCCTGACTCTGAAGTTCCCTTGCTGTCATTCCCTCTGGTCTGTGGTCCCCTGTGTGGTAGCCCCGAAGATGTCCTGCCTTGAGGTTTTCCTTCCCACTCCCTTTCCATGCAGCCTTGTCAAAGCCTTATTCAAATAAAGCTCCTTGTGTGCTACTGCCTCTCAGGGCCATCTTTTTCCTTGATCAGCTGTGAAATCCCTTGAACTCATGACCATCATTATAAAGATGTTGGGTTTTCTCTTAAAGTAATAGGAAATAGTCAGGGGGGTGACACAATCTAACATTGTAAAAGATTCAGCAGTTGGAGCGAACTAAGAAGGGAACAACACCAGCAGAGAAGCTGCTATTTTAATTGGGGTGAGAGGAGATGGGGATAGGATTAGGGCAGCAGTAGTGGAGATGGAGAGAAGGGAATGAAGCAAATAAATTTTGCAGGTAGGGTCAGTGTACTTCCTGATGGGTTAAAGTGGGAAAATAAGGAATCAAAAATAAATATTTGAGCAACTAGATGGATGTCAGACCATTTATATAGTTGCACAGGATGAGGGAGGGACAAATCTGTGGATTAAAGGGAAAGTAAACTCAAAAGCTCAGTTATTGATGTATTAACCTTTAGAGAAGGAATAGATTTCCCCCCCCTCCCTGTTTCTGGAATCTTGTGGGATCTACTTTATATCAGTGGTGTCCTAAGATGTCATCAAGTTATGGAATGAGTCTATTTTCATTTTTTGTTCTGGGAATTTGATGTGTGCCCTTGATCTATAACAACATGCCCTTCAAATCTAAGACTTTTTTTTTTTTTAATTGTAATGTGTTCCTTCCCTAAATGCACCATGTTCTTTCTTTCTAGAATTTCTATTATTTGGATGTTGGAGTGCATGGACTGTTGATCTAATTTTAAAACTATCTATCTTTGTCTTTTTGCTCTACTTTCTAGTTTCCCTAAACTTTACTTTCTAACCCTTTTGTGAGACTTAAATTTCTGTTCAACTTTTTTCTTTATTTCTTTTTTTTTTCCTCTTAAGTGGTTTCCACACCCAATGTGGGGCTGAAACTCACAACCCTGAGATCAAGAGTTGCATACTCTTCCAACTGAGCCAGGCACGTGCCCACCTGCTAAATTTTTTAATATGTAAGAACTCTGTTTGGCTTTTCAGAAACCTATCCCCTTTTGCATCCTATGTATGTTTTATTGATGAAATATTTGCTGTAATTTCTGAAGGTATGTTAGGCTATCATTTAGATACTTAAACTTTTCTTCTTAGCTGTCAGCTGTACTTTACATTTGGGGCTTGATATTTTCTAAAATAATATCCTTGGATATTTGGAATCTTTGTTTCTTCTTAAGAGTGGGGCACTTGAAATCTAGTGGAAGTGTTGAGCATGACGTCGGTGCTGGTCAACAGTGAGCTTTTTTCTGGAGGTAACCTGGAAGGACCCTTTTTCTCGGGTAGGAGGATTCCCCAAAATGTGGTATCGTTAGCTCTTTCCTCTAATCAGATGCCCCAGAGGAGATTCTTCTAGTGTCTTCCCTGAAATGGTAGGCCTGACTGCTAGTTTTCAGAGAACCAAAGAAGGGATTGGGAAAGCCAGGGCTCAACATTCTGTAGCAACTGCACAATGCAGAGAAGAAGAAACATTTGAAAAGGAGAGAGAAAAAGAACCTCGTGCCCCTTATTCACTACCAGAAGGTGGTCTGCCTACAACTCAATCTAATTTGGTTCCAGAAAGGGAAATAAAGCTCACTTTGCCATTAAGATTAAATCTTGGCTGGAAGTTGCTTGCTACTGAGTTGAGACAAAGTTTTGTGTCTTGAAGATTGCCTGAAGATTTTACCTAAAGTTGACAAGAATAGTCTTGGAGTCTATAAGAATTCTCCTTCAGGGGCAGAGAAGGGTCATCAATTTAGCAGGATCAAAGAGGAAATTCCATATTTTATGATAACTCTTTATGGTTCCCACTGACTTCAAAATATAATAATTATTTAATTACAAATCTAAAGTTAATCACCATATTAAACTTCGCTATTAAAATTACAAGGACCTTAGGGCATTCTATCTCTGATCACTCTCCTTCCAATTTACATATAGTTTTTGTGTAGTATTTATAGGTATTCTTCATTTCATTGTGCTTCCCATACTGTGCTTTATACAGATTGAAGTTTTGTGGCAACCCTGTGTTGAGCAAGACTCCAGGCACCATTTTTTCAACAACATTTGCTCACTTCAAGTCTCTGTGTTACATGTTGTAATTCTTGGGATATTTCAAACTTTGTCATTATTATTATATTTGTTATGGCAATCTGTGAGCAGTGATTACAATTCACTGAAATGCACATGATGATTAAAATTTAATGTATTTTTACATTCTGGTCTGTACATTTTTTAAAACACAATACTATTGCACACTTAATAGACTGCAATATCGTATAAGATTTTGTATGCATTGGGAAACCAAAAAATTCCTTTGACTCACTTTATGGCGGTGGTCTGGAACTGAGCCTGTAATAATCTCCAATGGATGTCCATACTCAGCTTTTAGAGCTTACAATTTGGTATTTTACATTTACCATATTCTTGGCTTTTTTTTTTTTTTAAATCTCAGAACTTCTTTCTAGGTCAGTTTTCAATTTTACATGATCATGAAATCCTTTAAAAATTTCCTTTTTAAAGTTTTGCTGGTGGCAAGGTCTTAAACAGTATTTGAAACATGAAACGTGTTTAAGTTTTTTTTTTTTTTTTTTTTTAAGATTTTATTTATTTGACAGAGAGAAACACAGCGAGAGAGGGAACACAAGCAGGGGGAGTGAGAGAAGGAGAAGCAGGCTTCCCGCCGAGCAGGGAGCCCGATATGGGACTCGATCCACGGTCTCCGGGATCATGACCTGAGCTGAAGACAGTCGCTTAACCAACTGAGCCACCCAGGCGCCCCTTTAAGTTGTTTTATTGGGTGTTTGGAGGACTCCATACTTTCATGTCTACTAAAGGCTTTGTATTTACACCCGAGTATCCTCGCAGGTACACCTCCACCTGGTTCCCTTTCTCCGGCAGGATGCCAGCCCCAATGCTTGCTTCCTTTGGCAGATGAATCCCTTTCCTTATTCCCCAAATTCAGGCAAGTGTTCATCACCTCCTTTGACTATGACAGAGAATTAAAGGCTCTAGAAGGGTAAACAGAAGTTCCATAAACATCAGGCACAGTTAAATGCAGTGCTACCACAACACAAACAGAAAGATGAAGCACCATCCAAAGAAGACTTATAGATGGCCAACGGACACAGGGAAATTTACCTCCTGACTTTGATTTTTTGCTATTAAGAACCCTGCTTTCAGTTTGTTGCTCATTGCAAGAGACTCTGTCTCTTCTCTTGGGCTGCCTTTAAGTCCTTCTCTTTGGTTTAATATTTCACAGTTATACTACAATATGGCGTGGTGTGCATTTCTCATTGTCTTTTGTAGTTGATATACATTGGTATGAAATCTTCCTGTTTTTGAGACACAATTGACATATAACATTATATTAATTTCTGGTGTATGACCTAATGATCACTATTTGTATATATTGCAAAATGATTACCCCAATAAGTCTATTAAGTCTATTTAACATCGGTCACCATGCATAGTCATGATCTTTTTCTTGTGATGAGGACTTTTAAGATCTCTATTAGCAACTTTCAAAAACAGGGTAGTGTTATTACCTGCAGTTACCATGGCATACAGTACACCCCATGACTTATTTATAGCCGGAAGTTTGTGCCATTGACCTCCTTCACTCATTTTGTACCCCCCACCCCACCCCTGCCACTGGCTACCACCAATCAGTTTGCTCTATGTACAGGTGCAGTTTTGTTTTAAATACTGCATTTAAGAGAGATCATATGGTATTTGTCTTCTTCCCTATCGGATTTATTTCACTTAGCATAATACCCTCAAAGTCCATCCTTGTTGAAAATGGCAAGATTTCCTTCTTTTTTATGACTGAATATTTTTCTCTCTCTCTCTCTTATCATTCTTCCATGGATACACTTAGGTTGCTTTCATATCTTGGCTACTATAGATAATGTTGCAATGAATATGGTAGCATACATATGTTTTTGACTTAGCATTTTCAACTCCTCTGGATAGATACCCAAAATGGAATTGCTGGATCATATGGTAGTTCTATTTTTAGTTTTGGGAGGAACATCCATGCTTTCCCTAGCGGCTGCACACATTTGAATTCCCACCCACAGTGCACAAAGAGGCCGTTCTCTCCACATCCTCCCTCACACTTGCTATCTTTCTCTTTTCTTTTTATAATAGCCATTCCTACAGGTGTGAGGGCATCCCTCACTGTGGTTTTGACTTGCATTTCCCTGATGATTAGTGATATTGAACAACTTTCCCTGTGTCTGTTGGCCATCTATAAGTCTTCTTTGGATGGTGCTTCATCTTTCTGTTTGTGTTGTGGTAGCACTGCATTTAACTGTGCCTGATGTTTATGGAACTTCTGTTTACCCTTCTAGAGCCTTTAATTCTCTGTCATAGTTGAAGGAGGTGATGAACACTTGCCTGAATTTGTGGAATAAGGAAAGGGATTCATCTGCCAAAGGAAGCAAGCATTGGGGCTGGCATCCTGCCGGAGAAAGGGAACCAGGTGGAGGTGTACCTGCGAGGATACTCGGGTGTAAATACAAAGCCTTTAGTAGACATGAAAGTATGGAGTCCTTTTAAAAAGGATGCTACCCAGGAGGATAGCCCAGCAGGATAAGGAAGCCCAGGATTGAGAGGCTGAGCCATGTATTTCTCAGAGTGGAAGCTGAAGAGGGGGCTGGGAGCAGCACCCCTCCCCAAGAGGAGCTGTGGCTGCAGGGCCAGCCTCCAGACTCTGGAAATCCCCAGGAAGCCTCCTCCTCGCCCTCAACTGTGCTTTCTTTATCCCCTCTCCTCTTTGTTCTTCTGGCTTGATTCACTCTGTTAAATATATTGTAAATATCATTTTAGCAAGAATTCAGGAGAAAACAAAATGAAATTTCTTTGTTCACAGAAGTTCCTAAATGTTTTTTCTTAATATTTAAATTGTATTTTATGTAATATTTGGATTTTACTGAATGTAATATTTAATGGGCATTATGGTACATAATAGTAACCAAACATCTGTGATCCTACCTCCAACCTAAGAAATGAAACAATACCCTCTGTGCTAACATTTCTGTGTGGGATCCCTTGGAGTCTTCTTTCCACTCTATTCAGAGAAAATTCCTCCTAAACTTGGGTTTCCTTGCTCATTTTAATTTTACCTCTGACCTTGAAAAGTAAGTATATTAAGATTCATCTTTTCTTGCTATTGATAACTCCATTATTTGAAGTCCTCTGGGATCTATATCTTCTGGCTCTTATTTGTGGCTTCCTGCTTCCTCTTGTGTTTATTTCTGTTTTTGTTTATTCTCTTTTAATGATCTCATGTAGGGTTGAATTTGATCATGAAACTCTGCAGGACCCCAGTTAGGGATGTTTTGCACCGTACAGTGCTTGTGTCTGATTCAGTGGGACCCCAGGGGTGCTGCCAAACCATTATTAAGTTTTCTCTGACCGAACGAGTATTATCAGTTTCAACTCCAGAAGCAGGTGAGACAAGGCTTAGATTTAAACTTCTCAAGGGATACTGTATGTGGAGACATTTGCAGCCAGGATTTCTGGAAAGTTCTCTTCTCTGGTGGTTAGACTTTTCCAGCATGTAGTCCATCTTTGAGATTCCTGGTTTAATGTGGGAGTTCAAGTTCAGCTCCCCAATACTTTACAAGGGCCTGGAGTTTCCCATGTCCCCTTTCTCCAGTGAACACACCAATTATAGGAAAACAAAACAGCCTTATTGCTGATAAGGAGAAAGTTTGGGTGGTCTACATAGATCACACCAGCTACACCATTTCCTTAAGCCACAGTCCAACCCAGAGCAAGGCCCTAAATCTCTTCAGTTTTATGAAGGCTGACAGAGGTGAGGGAGTTGCAGCAGTAGAGTTTGAAGCTAGTAGAGGCTGGTTGATGAGGTTTGAGGAAAGATGCTGTCTCCATTACATCCAGTACAAGGTGAAGCAGCAGGTTCTCCAGAACATCTAGCTGAGATCATTTACAAAGGTGGTTACACTAAACAACAGATTGTCAATGTAGCTGAAACAACCTAGTATTGGACAAAGATGCAATCTAGGATTTTCATAAGAGAAATCAATATCTAGTCTCAGAATTTCAAAGGATGAGCTGACTCTCTTGTTAGGGGCTTATGCAACTGATGACTTTAAGTTGAAGGCAAGGCTCATTTACACTCTGAAAATCCTGGAACCCTTAAGAATTATGCTAAATCTCCTCTGCCTGTGCTCGCTAAAGGAAACAAAACCTGGATAACAGCACATCTGTTTACAACATGGCTTACTGACTATTTTAAGCCCACTGTTGAGACCTATTGTCAGAAAAAAAATTCTTCTTTCAAAATACTGCTGCTCACTGACAATGCACCTGGTCACCCAAGAGTTCTGATGGAGATGTTCAACACGATGAATGTTTCTTTTTTTTCATGCCTTCTAACACAGCATCCATTCTGCAGCCCATGGACCGGAGAGCCATTTTGACTTTCAAGTCTTATTATTTAAGAAATACAGTTCATAAGGCTATAGCTGCTGTGGATAGTAACACCTCTGATGGATCTGGGCAATGCCAATTTAACATTCTTGATACGTGGGAAGAGGTAATAATACTCACATCAAAGAGGAGTTTGGAACTCCTTAGTTGGTTGATTCCAACCCTCATGGAGCATTTTGAGGGCTTCAGGACTTCAGTGGAGAAATGTGAGACGTGGTGGAGAAGTGGTGGAAGCACCAAGAGAACTAGAAATGGATGTGGATGTGGAGCTTGAGGATGTGACTGCATTGTCGTCAGCTCAGGATGAAACTTGGATGGATGAGGAATTGCTTCCTAGGGATGAGCAAAAGTTTTTTTCTTGAGATGGAATCTACTCTTGGTAAAGATGCCGAGAAGATCAGTGAAATGACCACAAAGAGTGGCATATCCCATAGATGGAGTTGATAAAGCAGCGGCAGGGATTGACTCCAATTTTGAAAGACGTTCTCCTGTGAGTAAAATGCTCTCAAACAGCGCCACGCGCTACAGAGAACTCACTCATGAAAGGAAGACGTGATTTGTGTGGCAAACTTCATGGTTGTCTTTTTTTTTTTTTTTTTAAGATTTTATTTATTTGACAGAGAGAAACACAGCCAGAGAGGGAACACAAGCAGGGGGAGTGAGGGGGGGGGGGAAGCAGGCTTCCCACCGAGCAGGGAGCCTGATGTGGGACTCGATCCCGGGCCTCCAGGATCATGACCTGAGCTGAAGGCAGTCGCTTAACCAACTGAGCCACCCAGGCGCCCCTGTGGTTGTCTTGTTTTAAGAAACGGGCACAGCCACCCCGGTCTTCAACAACCCGCCCCCTCATCGGTCAGCAGCCCCCGGGGCAAGGCCAGATCAGCCACAAGATTAAGTTTTCACAGAACTCACTGAAAGTTCTAATGATAACAATTTTTAGCAATAAATACTTAAGATAGACACATTCTTTTTCAGATCCAGTGCTACTGCACACTTAATAGACTGTAGTGTAAACACAACTCTCCTATGCACGAGAAAATCAAACGGTTCACTTGCCTTGCTTTATTGTGGTACTCACTTCCTGGCAGCGGTCTGGAACCAAACCTGCAGCATCTCTGAGATATCCAGCACTTAAGCTTTATAGTATGAATGCTATTCGGAGAGAGACTTATATTTCTTTGTTGTTCAATTACATTTCATGAGTTGTCAGTATTAGTCCTATTGCTGGAGTTTTTCTTGTTTGGCTTTTGAGTTTTATTTATTGTTAGTTTTACTGCTGCAAAGATTAGAAAATAGAATCCGTATTCTTTCTGCTTTATACTTTTTAAAAAAGCTTTTCTTTGTGCCATCTTAGGCAGTTTTTTCCTTTTCTTTCTTTCTTTGTTTTTTTTTTTTTTTTTTTTTTTTTTTTTTTTTTTTTTTTTTTTTTTTTAAGTTACACCGAAAGGAGTGTGTTCTCTCTGCAATATACTTACTTTATTGTTAAGGTCCCTTAAATAACGATAATAATTATTTTTGCCCACCTGAAATGCCAACTTTCATAAGAGATTGGTACTTTCCCACCCCTTTTTGTAAATTTCTCCTTCCTTGCCTTCAGATGTTACTTTATGTGTGTATTTTATCTTTCATTGCTAAAAGGTTGATTGAGAACCACCTTTTTTGTACATTGTAATCTTTATTCACACTTAAATGATGTAAATAGCATGTTTAGCCCTTTAATCTCAGAAGTTATATTTTGGTTTATCTTTTTAACTTCAGACTTTATTTAAATGTTACAGTTTATAATGACCATACTTTTATTCACAATAATTTCCATCATGTAGGTTTCTTTTTTTTTATTTTTTTTCTATTTTTTTTTTTATTGTTACTAAAATTTTTTTTCCAGTGTTTCAAGATTCATTCCCCATTCCCCACACCCAGTGCTCCACGCTTTAGGTGTCCCCAGTACCCACAACCAGGCTCTCCCATCCCTCCACCCCCCTCCCTCCAAGTCCCTCAGTTTGTTTCTCTGTTCAAAGTCTGTTGTTTCGTTTCCCTCCCTAGATTACCCTAGTTCCCATTTGCTTTCCTTCTGCCACTGTCCTCCAGTTTGCCCCTCATGCACCGCAAGTAAGTGAGACCATGCGATACTTGACTTTCTCTTCTTGGCTTATTTCACTCAGCATAATGTCTTCCAATCCAGTCCATGTTGCTACAAAAGTTGGGTATTCATCCTTTCTGACGAGGCATAGTATTCCATTGTATATATGTACCACATCTTCTTTATCCATTCATCTGTTGATGGGCACCTTGGCTCTTTCCACAGTTTGGCGATTGTGGCCATTGCTGCGATGAACATTGGGGTGCATATGGCCCTTCTTTTCACTACATCCGTATCTTTGGGGTAAATGCCCAGTAGTGCAATTGCAGGGTCATAGGGTA
>PITA01007698.1:0-26534 GCA_004023965.1 Spilogale gracilis
GAACCACTTATTAGAAAGACTATTCATTCCCCCATTGAACTGGCTTGGAATCCTTATTAAAAAGGAATTGACTGTACAAGTATAAATTATTTCTAGACTCTTAATTATATTTCATTAATCTCTTTAATGTCTATCCTTACATTTAATTGTCTATCCTTATGCTTATATCACACTGTTTAGGTCATGTAAATTTGCAGTAGGCTTGGAAATTGGGAACTATGTCTCCAACTTGCTCTTTATTTTAAGATTATTTTGGTTACCTGTGCTTCTTTAATTTCCATATGAATTTCAAGTTCATTTTGTCAATTTATGCAAAAATGTGTGTTTTAAACCATTAAGTTTGGAGATAGTTTGTTACATGGTGACACAAAACTACTAGAGAGCTAATCCAGGGCTATTCAGGTACAATTTTCTTTCTGTATTAAAAATTAGACACATAGCTAAACAAATGTAGACAGCAAGATTTGAGGGTAGAAGTTGTAGTGGGAATAAGAGTTGGCTCTTGCCCTTTTGTCTCTTTATTTACATTTGTCTCTTCTTGAAATGTCTATAAAAATTGGTATGGTGAACACAAATCTCAAATATACATGAATTAGGATCTTTGTCTATTGTGCATTTAAATAAAGGATCATAAGTCTTGGACAGGTATATTCCTGAGCATATCCATAATATATTGAAAAGTTTTACAGGTCAATAAGGACTTAAAAAGTGATCTCTTCGATCTTAAGGACTTGTTTCTTTCCTGAGGATATGGGATATTCATGTTGAAAGCTCAGGCTCTGGAGTCAAGGCTGAAAATTGAATTCAATCTTGTTTACCATTTATCAGATGTTTGATTTAGGCCAAGTGCAGAACTTGTAAACCCCAGCTTCCTCCTCTGTAAAAGAGGGATTCTAAGAGTGTGCACCTCAAAGTGATTTTTATGAAGATTGAGCCAGATAGTTCCTTTAAGCACATGGCAGATGCCTGCTCCATGAATACCTCATATTAATAATTTATACACCGAAACCAAGATGAACCTACTTTACATAAACCAAAGTGGAGTAATCTGATCTTGTGAAAGAAAGAAATTTAGAGATGATATGCATAACCCAGAGAGGCCTTTAAACAAGGGGCTCCATTGAGAATACAGATGGTATATGGTATTATTTTAAGAGCATCAAATTTTTGTCATGTCTCTGTCTCCAACTGCTTTGCATCTTGAGAAAGTCACTTCCCATTTTCTGGAACTCTTTATTTACACAACGAGGGAGTCTGGGAACAGCCATTTCTTAAATCCCTTTCTAGTTTTAGGTGCTATAATGAAATTGATAGACTGTTGGGGGTAGGGACAAGGGAAAAACAGAAGGCTTAAGTGTTGGCAGGTGCTGCCTACTTAATATCAATCAGAAGTGCAAATAGTGTGTTGTGAATTCTAATAAAGTCCTTTTTTTTTTTTTGCATACACATTGACTTTATAAAACAAGGCCTTGGGGGTGCCTGGGTGGCTCAGTTGTTAAGCATCTGCCTTTGGCTCAGGTCATGATCCCAGAATTTGGGATCTAGCCCCACATCGGACTCCCTGCTGGGCGGGAAGCCTGCTTCTCCCACTCTCACTCCCACTGCTTATGTTTCCTCTCTTGCTGTGCTTCTGTCAGATAGATGATAGATAGATAGATAGATAGATAGATAGATAGATAGATAGATAGATGATAGATAGATAGATGATAGATAGATAGATGATAGATAGATAGATGATAGATAGATAGATGATAGATAGATAGATAGATGATAGATAGATAGATGATAGATAGATAGATGATAGATAGATAGATAGATAGATGATAGATAGATGATAGAGAGAGAGATAGATAGATGATAGAGAGAGAGATAGATAGATGATAGAGAGAGAGATAGATAGATGATAGAGAGATAGATAGATGATAGATAGATAGATGATAGATAGAGAGATGATAGATAGAGAGATGATAGATAGAGAGATGATAGATAGAGAGATGATAGATAGAGAGATGATAGATAGAGAGATGATAGATAGAGAGATGATAGATAGAGAGATGATAGATAGAGAGATGATAGAGAGATGATAGATAGAGAGATGATAGATAGAGAGATAGATAGATAGAGAGATAGATAGATAGAGAGATAGATAGATAGAGAGATAGATAGATAGATAGATAGATGATAGGCAAAACGAGGCATGTTGTAATGCTATTTAATACTTGCCACGCATCTCTGAGGAAATATATAACAAGTATTATTTTAATATGAAATGACAACTTGAGTAAATTAGATGTTGACCATGTAGATTTCAATGGCATGGGTTAAAGATTGACAGACATACTTCTTAAGAGGAAAAGACAGAGACTCAGAGAATCTGGGCTCTTCCATCCCTCGCTTCCACCATCTCAACATATCTCTTATTCTGTGTTTATTTGCAAAACATTGCTGTTTGCTTGTGAGGCTAGGTACAGTCATGACTAATCAGAAGGACTTAGAATGAGGTAGATGACCCACAAGTATTTTAGTGACTGATACTAACACATTAGTCACATGTCTTGGTTATAAATAGTCACTTGGTGTTGGTTATAAACTCAAACTGGCTCTGGAAAAAAAAAGAATTTATTAATTCAGTTTAAGAAAAGCTAAGAGGTATATCACTTTAAGCACAACTGGAAGCAGAGGTTCAAATGGGGTGACTTATGGTATTAGGTCTCCCCCTCTACTCCTGTGTGTATTTTAGTTCTGCTTCCTCTCTCAGCTTTTTTCTCAAGCATGTTCTCTCCATGTAATGCATTTGCCTCAGCTGAGTACTGTGCCTGTCACTGAACAAATTTCTATGATTTTTGCCTCTCCAAGCCTGGCCTCAGTCTTCTCTGAAGCTAGCGTGTAGGGTGAACTTACCATTACTTCATCCTAACTACTGAAAATCTAAGCAGTCTGAAAGTGGAGAAGATCATTTCTATTGGCAGGAGACATAAATGCTGGGCTTTTGAAAACAAACCTTCATAGCAGAAAGTATATTTGGAGTATGTTTTTCTGTTTTTTGTTTTTTCTTTTAAGTGGGCTTTCATATGAATTTGTATATGATGTGATAACCACCGTACACTGTTACCTTCAACAAGACAACAGAGAATTGTGTTACCATTCTGAAGAAATGCTGATAATCTAGACGGTGTGTAGAGAACTGTGAAAAGGATCATCAGAGTCCTGGAAATTAGTGTGCAAGGAATAACAACACCCACTGGAGGTATTGACTAAGATGACAGAATACTAGTAGACCTGGGACAAATGGAGGGGCTGGAAAAGATAGGTGAAGATCTATGTTGGAGGAAACACAGAAGCACCATGATTTTCAGTGGGCAAAATCTGCAGAATGAAAGAATGTGATTTAAAAAAAGAACTGTTCTCCAGGAGTCTGAGCTGTTGAGTAACAGAATGGAATTTCCAGAACCATCAATGTTCAATCAGTCTCAAGAAAACCTACATGAATATCTATTAGAAATTCTGTAGATAAAATTGTCCAAAAGAAATATAATGCAGACTAGATGGGTTGATTTAAATTTTATGGTGACCACATTAAAAAAGTAAAAAAAAAAAAAAAAGTGAATTTAGTACTTTGGCTATATTGGGTTAGATGTTAATATCATATCTATTATTAATCAATACAAAAAGTTTTTTGAGAAATTACATTTTTTAATACTAAGTCTTCAAAATACTGTGTGCTTTTTACACTTAAAGTACATCTGGATTTAGACTAGCTGTAATTCAAGTACTCAGTAATAGCCATATGTGGTTAGTGACTATGGTATTACGAAGAGCAGCTCTGGATGGGGAGGGAAGGTGCTTATAAAGTCTGAAGTCCCTTTCCAACCCAACCATGTCTGAATCTGTGGGAGAAGCAACTATGCTCAAATCATTCCTCCTTAAAAACCTTCACTAGCTTTCCAGTACCTCAAGAAAAAAGTGTAAACTCTGAGTCTTCTGATTTATGGTCTAATAAATTCTAATGTCTGTGAGGTCATGACTATGTCTGTCATGTTCATTTTTGTTTCTCAAGGCTAAACATAGTATCGGGTCCAAAGAAAGTTCTAAAGCATTTTTTGAATGGATGAATAATCTGAACTTCATTTTCCTCTCTAGTTTGTCTCCCTTTTTTTCTCATGTATGTACCCTATGCTACCCTAATGCACCCCCCCATTACATTCTTATTAATGAGATGGGCTCTTCTTACATTCTTCTTTAGAAGGAAGATGCTAATATCTCTCTTTTTCAAAGATTTTACTTATTTATTTGAGAGAGAGTGAGAGCAAACATGAGAGGGGAGAAGGCCAGAGGGAGAATCAGACTCCCCATGTAGCTGGGAGCCCGATGCAGGACTCTATCCCGGGACCCTGGGATTATGACCTGAACCAAAGGCAGTTGCTTAACCAGCTGAGCCACCCAGGCACCCAGATGTTAACCTCTTTAAATAGGCAAATTATGATATATCAGAATCAAATTTCATTTAAAATAGGGGCTCTAGCACTCATGAGGCGTTGGATAGTTCCAAGTCTTCTGTCCCTATAAATAGTCTCCTTGTAGCTCTTGGTTGCACCAATGTTGACCAAGACTAGGTCCGGTTGAATGCAGCAATTTAGATCAAATGATCTCTCCAAATATCTTCTGAGTTGTATCCAGGTGAGAACATTTGGCCAAGTGGAAAAGTAAGTTGGATTTTTGCATCTTGAAGTTTTTGATGCTATTTTAACCTCAACAGTGTCGGCTGTATGACCTTGAATTCAACTCTGAACCTCTTTGGACTCAGTTTCTCTGTTTTCAAATTCATGGTAGTAATAGCTCTTCCAACAAAATAAGGCATATGCCCAGCTTATACTACCTTGACAGCATGTCACTGTGCTTGAATGTTTGCTCTAGAGTCACATTGCTTAGGATCAATCTGTTTCTTTTTTTAGCTGAATGACAGACTTAAATAAATTACCCAACTTTTGAGCTTCAGTTTGACTATTTTTTTAAGTAAGGATCATAGGTTTTTGATAATAATTAACTATAATCATGTAAATGCATAGCATTTATAAGTGTTTTTTTTTTAATTCATTTAAGTTTGTTCACAAACATGCAATGTATTAGTTTCAGGTCTACAATTAAGTGATTAGACATTTCTATAACACCCAATGCTCATCAGAACATGTGCAGCCCTTAATTCCCAACACCTGTTTAAAACTTTTCTGTGTTTTGTTGCTTTTGGCATCGCCAAAAGAATGTGACTTTTGCAGCACGTGGTTAGTTCTTTCGGGCTGTGAGCCTCATTTGGTTTTAGAGAGACCCTCTTATACTCCTGTTGTTTTAACAGGGTTGTTGGGAGAATGGAAACACACACACACACACACACACACACACACCACAGAGAAAGGACTTTGTAAAACAGGAAGTGTCATAATGCATGTATTGTAATAACGAGACAAACATCTTTGTGATCTCTAAGTTGGACCCAGGTTCATAGTAGACTGCCAGCTCCAGGAGGACAAGCTCTTTCTGTTTCTGCTCCATACTTTATCCCTTATTGCCAAGCACTGTGCCTGGCACACAATAATTGCTAGTTGGATAAGCATGGGGCATGATTGCCCATTTGTTATTTGGCAGTAGAAGTGGAAATTTCTCTCAATACAAGAAAAAAAAATCCAGGGTCTCCTGTTATTCTTTTCTCTGAAAGCACAATCACACCATTGGAAGAGCTACCAAAATAGAAAAGGAAATCATTTGAGTAAAACACTTTCTATGTGATTAGAGACTTTTGTTTCAGATTAGCTCAGATCCTATTAAAACTTTGGAGAGGGAACTATTTTAGAAGCCAGGTGGCATTATAAGGCCTGTGTTTGCTTATCTTTTCATTTCCTTTCTTTTGTGTCTAAAACGATTTGCATAATAACAGATTCTTTGTTTTCCTGGAGTTCAGGTTTCACTCCTGGGCCCCATGTGAATTCAAAATTCTAAAACTGTGATATCAGACTCCTTTGTGTGGAAATGCCTTGATGACCCAGATCAGACTTGGGCCTGGGCTGGCTCCTTTGGACATTTCCATGCATGCCATTGGTGATTCAACTTGATTTTCATTTTCCTAATGGTAGCTGAGGACCAGGATCTCCATGGCATTGTTTTTCTAATGGGTATTTGGAATGAAGACGAGGAAATGGACATAAAATACAAAGACACAAAATAAGAACAAAGACAGAAAAAACACCTCTAAAGGTAGAGTGGAAACAGGCTGGTAATGGATAGCAGTTTGGGGAGTAGGGTGGGGACTTGGGGCTAGTTTCTACTTTTTTCTGAATGATCCCCACTGTTTATAAACCATTTAGGTTTTTGTGGTGGAAAGTGACACTGCAAGCAAAGCTCTTAGCACAGGTCATGGTTGTAACTAGAAGTTTCTCCAGTGGTCATCTTACTACCCTCCTCATTTTGGACATTTCCTTTATGTAGCATCCTGAATGAAGTTCATGAAATAATCAGCAAAAAGTATGTGCATTTTTATACTCCCACAGTGTCTTAGACTCTGCAGTGTGGACTGGGGATAACACAGCTGATGAGAGACATGGTCTCTGCCCTTCTGGAGTCTACCATCTCACAGGCAGGTATTAACAAGAGTGCAAGGTGCAATGGGAAAGAGGAAAGAAAGTGTGGGCCTAAATTATAATACGAGATCTGGGAAGGCTTTCCTCTAGAGGACCAAGTCTCCTGAAGCTGGGTGAGGAATGGAAGAGAGAAACTTGTTGTGTCACTGTGAAATCCCTGGGACAGTGTGTGGTAGTGACTGAGAAGAGGAGGACCAGCATGGATCTGTATGAGATGAGATGAGGCTGTAGAAGCAGGCATGGACCACATGGGGCAGAGTCTTGCAGGTATGATGACTTTTGACATTTATCCTAAGTGCAGAGGGGAATCATTGGAGGGTGTAACGCAGAGGGATAACCTAATGAGATTTGCTTCTCAAAGAACGCTGAATCCCCCATGGTGAGGTTACTTCTACGCAGAGAAGTTATTTTCTTCTTAGACAGCTTTCTGTGATTAGAAAGTTTAGTTAAGTGTCACAGGTTACATTCACTTTATAGGGTTTCCTCTGTTGGGTTTCATGACAGTGGTTCCATTGTTTTTGAAGACTGCTTTATGAGCCAGGTCAGGGTCACCTAATAAAGAGAGCCCAGCT
Source organism: Spilogale gracilis (assembly GCA_004023965.1). Taxonomy (NCBI): domain Eukaryota; kingdom Metazoa; phylum Chordata; class Mammalia; order Carnivora; family Mephitidae; genus Spilogale; species Spilogale gracilis. Next base: position 7,202 of record PITA01007698.1, read on the forward strand.
TTCAGGACAGACAGGCTTAGACTTTGCCACATTTGCCTGGGTGACTTCAAGCAAATATCTTAAGCTCACTGAGCCTCAGCTTCCTCATTGGTAAAAACAGTTTGTTGTAAAGATTAGGTATAGCAATGAGGCTAAGGCATATGTACCAGACACTCTTTACATCTTAGTTGCTGTGATCGGGTTTGCCCTAGAGGCTTACAGAAATCATACTGCATACCAGCCTCTTGGCTACCAGCTAGACTAGTATCTATCCATCTACTCAGAACAGAATTGTGAATTGTTAAGGGTTCTGTGTCTCCTAAAATGCAGCTGGAGCCCTTCCCTATGCCTCTATTCCTCAAACCACGAGGCTTGCCTTTCCCTCCTTCCACAAGGTGGACCTGGAATCTCTGTGTGGGTCTCTTTTCTTTCCTCCTTGGGTGTAGTCTCTGTTTTTCTTCTTCTTGTCCTTTCTAGAATTATTGTATCTGTCCCATCGTCTCCCTCATTTCCTATTTCTCTTTTTTCTTCCCTTCCCCTCCGTTTTCTCTTTTGTCTGTCTCTCTGCAGTGAGAATTCTGGCCCTTGCTAACAGTCCTGCTCACTTGTGGGTGCAGCTATACACAGAGGAGGTGGAGAAGCACATTATTCCCACATGAAACCGCTGTGTACTGTTCTTGAAAGCACTTACCTTTGTTTGGAACTGTAGCCTATCAAATGATGGCTTTACTAAACCCAAAACAGATTTATTTTTCCCAGTTATTTCACAACAGGTGACACATAATGTTTCCTTGGAAAAAACAACTTCATTCCTGTAAATTCACAAAGCAGAATTTATTTAGCTACTCGATTCTTTATTGGGCTTGAATGTAAATAGTTCCCCGATTTTCTTTTCATTCTTCAGAAAACACTGTGCTAGAGGTTATGGATATAGACATTAAGGTTTAATTCCTCAAAGAGTTTACATTTTAATGGTGAAAGGTAGATACTAAGTGTACAATTGCCAAAATAATAAATTTATTATAATTAAAATTTGTTACAAAGAAAATGGAGCTGAATGTACCCTGGTCTTGGGATTTCAAGTCTCTACTTTGGTCAAGCACTATTTAAAATAAACTAAGAATGTGTATGAAATACTAGCTGACATTTATAGTCTCAAGGGCAAAGAAATGGCACCTTATTGGGCAAGACCCAAGCTTGCGTGAATAAGAAAGTGCTGTTGTTTCTAGATTTGGAAGGTAGTGATCCAGAGAGGAGGTTGGTGTCCTGAGTCAGAGGCCGAGGAAGGAGACTAAGGCTGGACAATGGTTTAGTAAGACTTTTCTGTAAGGACAGTACTGTCAGTGGTAAAATAGAGATGAAGGGCTAGTCATTTAAGGAGTCTGTCAGAGTAAATATTAATCTGAAATGGTTAATTATGGCAGAAAAATTTCTAAACCTCTCTTCGTCGGCTACGGAAGCACAATTAAGAGAGATTGTTGAATGAAAAATGAGAGCGCTTATTTTCCTAGAGATTTGGTACTATTTCTTTGGTACGCAAAGAATCAAGAGCCCCAAAGCTGAAGAAAGAAAAATAATGTGTATGTAAAAATAAAGGGATAAACTACATGAGCAGCTGGAGAGAAAGTTTGAGTTTCTATGGAAACCTCTCCTAAAATGTCTCCCTCAGGCAACGGAGCCAACTTTGCAAATGCCAGAGAGGAGTAGAATATAGGCTGAAGCAATTCTCCCTGGGCTGCCACACAGAACACAACTCTGATGGCTGGAAGGAGAGGACTTTGAAATGGGTCAGAGGTTCCTCACCTGATCTATGTCTTCTGGAGATGACTGGGTACCAGGGAATTGGGAATCTGGGAGTGATATGTTTTTGGGTCTTTTCTCACAAGGTGCTAAGGCAAGGATGATCTGTCTGAAAGCATGTGACAAACAAAAACGGAAACAGAAAATGACCTCTTAGAGGTCAAACACCAGGTTATGGTGTATGACTTGATGGTGAAATCAGAGGCACATGTTTAGAGCCCATCTCTGCTTACAGCCCTATGAAAGCTGGAGGCTGCCATCCTTCAACGTCACTTCATATAATGCCTTCCCCCTCACTCAGCTTCCCTGTTCCCCTGCTGTTCTTCACAGACATAATGCAAGTTCCATCTTCAGTGTTTGAACTTGTTCTTCCTTTGCCTGTGTTGCTTTCCCCCTCAGATCCGTGCCTGGCTGGCTACTCCTCTTGTGTCAGCTTTTGTGTCTTCAAAGAATCTTCCTTACCCTCTGTATCAAATGCAACTCCCTGTCTTTCCCACCCAGGGCATATCTATCCTATTATCTGGTTATTTCACTTGTACTATTTGCTATGAGATGCTTTTTAATTTTTTTTTATCTGGGGCACCTGGGTGGCTCAGTGGGTTAAGCCTCTGCCTTTGGCTCAGATCATGATCTCAGGGTCCTGGGATCGAGGCCCGAATCAGGCTCCCTGCTGAGTCTCCCTCGCTCCCTCCCTCCTCTCTCTCTGCCTGCCTCTCTGCCTGCTTGTGATCTCTCTTTCTGTAAAATAAATTAATTTTAAAAAATCTTTAATTTTTTTGTCGATCAGCTCCCTCTCCTCAGAATGTAAGCTCCACGAGAGTAAAAGAAGTCTGCTTTCCTGAAATCCCCAGGTCTGAGAAAAGTATAAGCAGAGACAGGACATTCAATAAATGTTGTATCAAAGATTATTGCCCTTAAGAAACTTGTGATGTAGTAATTGTGATGATGATGGGGCATGAACCCTTGACTTGAGGTAATACTGCACAACTTTGAGTGATCAAGGTTTAACTAATCTCCATGTCAAAAAGAAGAAATCTTCATGTACAGTTAACTTAGAACAATAAAAAAAATTATTAACAATAAGTTCCATTTATTGGATAGTTTCTTTGTGGTAGGCTCTAATAAGTATTTTATATTCAGTTATCTATAAATGTCTGTAACCTAATCCCTTAAGGAAGCCTTGGGATCCCAATTTTCTTGTTTAAAAAATAGGGTCAGACAGGCTAAGCTTTTGAAATTGGATTTTGAACTAAGTTTGGTCTAATTCTTAACTCCAGGCATATACTCATTTTTTGCAAGGAGAGCATTTTTAGAGAGGAGATTTGAGTCTTGCTGAGATTAAATATTTGGGTAGAGGATACATAGCAAGATCTAAATGATATGGTGGGGGAGCATGGTCCAACTGGAACTTCTAAAAGGTTGGAGGCAACAGTGCATGTGGGACAGGGGAACAGGAGGAAAGAAACAAAATGCTCTGCATGTAGGCTAAGTTTCCAAACAAATGTGTGTCTCCTGGCTCTGGACCTGGAGGAGTCTAGCGCTAGTTGTGGTTAGAGTGAGACATGGTGGGTATATGATCAGCTGGATAGGGTCGACCAGATGACATAAGGTTCTGAACTCTAAAATAAGGGGTTTACATTGAATATAAAATACCTTATATATATTTATATATTTTCCAATCATGTTAGGCTACCTTATATGTGTATCTGTGGAATGTTGAGCAATTTGCAGAGTTCATAAAAGTCCATTTTCCTTTTCATGTTCAGGTATTATATGCCCAGTAAAAAAACAAACAAACAACAAAAAACAAAAATAAACAAAAACAACTGAGGCTCAGAAGATAATTGCCTGGCCAAGGTCACCAATATTGGTTCTAGAACCCACATCCAGGCTCTTCAGATTACTTCATTTTCTTTAGGTGAATAGTTCTTGATGTGAAAAAGTTCTTGATAGTGACCTAAAACATTATCTTGTAATTTTCTGTTTTATAGTTTAAAATTGCAGAGCAAAATCATGAATCCTTTCCATGAAACAAATGTAGATGTCAGTCTTGATTCCTCAAAGCATGAGTAAATTTTGCAAGGAAAAAAACAACAACACTATTTTCTTCTCTACCAACCATTTATTATTTTATTAAATTTAGTGCTTTTGTCTAAATAGTTTTAAAGTAAAAAGAAAACTGGTTTTAATTGTTTTCTATACTTAGTCATCATGAAATTTTCCCCATTTTATTCATCAGTTAGTCATTCTTCCCAGTACTTATGATGCTATTGGCAAGTCATGTAACATCTAAGCCACCACTTAATTCTTTTTTCCCCTTCCATCTCTCCTATTAATGGTATTAAAAATCTTTTCCAACTTACCTTTAGAATTTATTGTTGGTACAATGTCATAGTGAATGTGAAAATACATGTAAACTAGAAATCATCAAAGAATTCTGAATAACAATCTTTCTTTTATCACTAGATTATAGTGTATTATTTATGTCTGCTCCTGAATTATTCCCTCACGCATGTGGTTTCAGGTTCCTTCCTTGTCCTTTAGTCATGATTGAATTTTTCGGTGTCTCTCTTAATTGTCAGCTTTAGAAATCACTCTTTATTGTCCTACAGTATAAAAGAGAAGGAGAGGCACAGCTGTGGATCCCATTGGGTTTCAAGTGGCCATATCACTGTGATATTAGATCTGGAAAGGCATGAGGCAGGAGCCACAGATAGTTCATGGGTCCTATGGGAGCACAGAGTGTGTTTAATTTGCTTAGTCTATTTAATCCAAAAATAAACCTTGAAACAAATTTAAAAGACAGTAAGAGTGCATATAAACATCTTTAGTTCTGCGTTTTCTTAAAATAAATGGATCATCTGACCATACTGTATTGATTCCTCATTATTAGCTTTGAGATGGGATAGGGGTTGTCCAGTCTCCTTAACATTCCATCACTTCTAGATGTCTCCCTAAAATCCAGACTCGTTGCCTATTGTCATTTGTCATTGACTCTGACCTGCTGTCTTTCCTACAATGAAGAAATGTGTCTCTGTCAGAAGTTTGAAAATGGAAGATAAATGAAGAAGTCTTCCATGTTTCCAAACAGGGAGACTGCATACTTGTTTTGAGTATACTAGAGGAAAAGTTTCCCTTCTACTTTTCTGGTTCTTTGGCTGGCCTAATAATTATATGGACATAATACAATGAACAGGAGAAAAACTTTGGTATTTGTACGTACCTCCCCCATAAAAACAGGAGACCCAAGGGCAAGTGGGGCAAGTTGGGGAGTTGAGGCCTCTATGCCATCCTGAACTACGGAATGGGGTAGGGTCTGAGCTTCAGAGGAAAAAAATGATAATTCATGGGACATAAGAACAGATGATGGGTAGTTCAATGCTTGCCCTGTCACATAGATCAGTCATTCAGATAAAAGCTGTTTCTGGCAATAGCTCTGTCTAATCCAGGTCCCCTATCTAAATTATTTTAGGTAGTTAAGGGAGAAGTAAAAGTTGTTCTTGAGTCTGCTGGGTTTTGATTGCCTTTAGCTCAAAATAATCCACATGCCAGAGTGGCATCTTTGGGGGTCGTACATTCTGTTTCCCTTCAGTTGAAATGAAGAATGTTTCTCTGTGTTTAAAATTCTGGCTAATTCTCCCTATACCATGTTTTTCTTAAAGCTGGGCTACTGTCATTCATTGACTCTGGTTGCCTGCCATTTCCCTGCCTCCTGGAGGTATTCGAGTTTATACCCCCCTCTTCCCCATAATGCTTCATCTTGTATTCTCCTTTCTTTGGGGATGGGGGGTGTGTCTAGTCTGCTATATTTATTCTCCCACCTCCAGAATGTTACTCTTTTAACTGTGGCATGCCTCATTGCCTCCATATTTCCTTCCTGGGGGTGGGGAGAGTGCCTGTTTGGATCCCAAGCTCTAGTGCACTTATTCCACATCATCGCAACCCTACCTCTGCCAAGTAGGATGCCAAGGCTCTGTCATCTCTGAAGACTGATAGGGGACTTTCTCTCTTCCCTTCCTCCTCCTCTGATGGTCACAGGGTTTCTTCAGTGGCCAAGGTAATTCTTCCTCTTGGACTCAAGCTCTGTGGATGCCTGCTTTTGAATTCTAGTATTCTACATTGTTATTGTACTTTGTGGGAGTTAAGCAGTGGTTGAAGTATATCATAACAAAACATACCTTTGTAGAGAACTTTATAATTTGAAATACTTGAGGATAATTCAAAATAATCGATACACATTCCAACAATGAATTTGTTTTGGTTGAGGAATCGAGTGGTATATGTGTTGTTTCTCCTTCACTTCACTTTATTTTTATTTTCTAAATTAACTATACAGCTTAAAATACTTCTATAATCCAAAAATAAGACTGATTAAAAAAGAAACCTCTTCATGAGCTCATTAAACTTCATTTAAAAAAATGTATTTGCAGGGGTGCCATGGTGGTTCAGTTGTTGAGTGTCTGCCTTCGACTTGGGATCAAACCTCACATCGGGCTCCCTGCTCCGCGGGAAGCCTGCTTCTCCCTCTCTCACTCCCCCTGCTTGTGTTTTCTCTCTGGCTGTGTTTCTCTCTGTCAAATAAATAAAAATAATAAATAAATAAGTAAATAAATACATAAATAAATAAGTGTTTGTGTATAGCGCGTAAGTAAAGGATGAAGCAAGGCCAAGGAATTTGGATACCCTCCTCCCTATGACCTGTATCTCTTGTCAGCCCAAATCCTGGCTTTTATAGTTGGGTGCTTGTTTGTTTTACTCTTTAGATCTAGAAGGTTTCTCCAGTGCTGATTCAGTAAGATGTGGATTCTTATTTTCTGTGCTTTCTTGCTTTCTGTATTCCCTGGAGATAGAATGGTACAGTTTAGCAGCCAGACAGATAATTCAAGTAAGAGAGTACAGTGTAAGATAAGGAGGGTGCCAGGCCCTGTTGTGAGCTGCTTGGTATGGGCTCTGTCTCTGGACTGTGGTCAGCCTCTCTGTAGTCTGTCATAACCAGCTGGAAGTGCAGGGTTAGTCTAACTTCATGTGACTGCTAAAGTGATTGGAGCATCCAGTTTAGAAATGACAATGATTATGTTCTGTTGTGTGCACAAGCAGTAGTATATGTGGCCTCAGGTATGGTGTGGAAAGCAACTGCTCACTGCTGGACATGTGACTTTTTTTTGTTTAAGATTTTATTTGAGAGAGCGAGAGAGCATGCACACGAGTTGGGGGAGGAGCAGAGGGAGGGTGAAAGAGTCCCAAGCAGACTCCATGCTGAGCACGGAGCCTGACATGGAGCTTTATCCCAGGACCCCAAGATCACTACCCAAGTGGAAACCGATTATTGCACACTTAACCAACTATGCTACCCAGGTGCCCCTGAACATGTGACTTTGTAAGTCATTTAACTTCTCTAGGACTCCTTTCCCACCGGTTGAAGGGAGGGAGAAATTAACATACCTGGTGAAATTAAGATGGAGGGTGTTAAAGAGGATAATAGGTTAAAATAAAAAACTATTTATTGAATACCTCCTTTCTTGGGGTTAAATGAATACGATCAAGAAGGAAGGAGCTCTTAGTTGCAAAAGGCAGAAACCAACCCCTCATTGGACAGAAAAGGAATTTGGAAGATCTGAATCTATAAGATGGTGGAAGAAGTAGGCTCAGAAGCTGTGCAGCAAGGACATCATCTAAAGTCATATAGCTTGATTGGCTAAGATGACATTGTCACTGGACATGAGAGGCCTCAGTTTGCACTACTGTTGAAAGCTGCAACCTTACATGGAGGCCCCACAAACACAGTGACCAACCATTACATTCCAGCCACAGCAGAAACATCCTTGCTCCTCCAGTCACTGGTGTATGTAGCCCAACATCTGGTGTTGATAGTTATGCTTGGCAGAGCCCGGGCCTTGAACCCACACCCTAACCACAAAAGAAGCTAAGGAAGGGACAGTATGGTCTTTTCACCCCTATGCAGGGCCTCAGGTTGGGTTTTGTGAAATATGAAATTCCTTAATAGAAAAAAAGTATAAATACTGAGTGCCCAAATGAAAGAAAAAGGTCCTCTAGATTTCCTATCATCTAGGGATTTGTAGTCCAACTGGAAATAGATGATAGTGTTTTAAATATGCTGCACAGTTGTAAACCATAACCATTTTGCCAACAGACCTTTGACCAGCTCACATTTGCCTAGAAAGATCACAGTGTGGTAGAGCTGTCACTAGATTTTTTCGTTGAACACCCACTCCCTATGTGGCATCCCTGGCTTCAGAAGCTTATGTTTTTCTGTTACCTCTGGTCTTTCCTCATCTGGAAGTACTGAGCAGATCTGGGTGATGTGGTCATCTGCAAGAGTAGGAGACTAAAAATACCCTGAGGAGAGGGCAGGCTCCTTCCTGGCTTTACATGGCGAGCCAGTGTGTAATCCATCTTTGCTGTCTGTCCTCATTTTCATATCTGTGTCCCTCAGCTTTGGGAGAGATGACATTGCTTTGCAAGTTAGCAAACTAATGATAAGGCCCTCAGACAACTCTGGCTTATGCATCTTACTCAGAGTCTGTGCCTCTGGGAAGAAATGGGATTGAGCTCTAGATCCTCCTGAAGCTTTCCTCCTTCCCATTTCAGAAATCCCAGCACAACTGCTCACAAGCCTCATGAGACCATAGACTGCTGAAGGCAGGGACAAGATCTTTCATTATTATCACTTTGTCCCCAGTGACTAGTACTGTGCACAGCTCATAACTGGCATTCAGATATCTGTGGAATGAATGGTAATGCATTAGTTTTTTTTTAATTATATGAAAATTAAAGGACATCCTCTCCCATTCCCCCACTTCCTCTCCTGCCCCCTCCCACCAATGAGGTAAATGAAGCCAAAAAAGGTCTTTTTTTTTTTTTAAAGGATTCTATTTACTTGTCAGAGAAAGAGAGGGAACAAGTAGGCAGAGTGGCAGGCAGAAGCAGAGAGAGAAGCAGGCTCCCCGCTGAGCAAGGAACCTGATGTGGGACTCGATCCTAGGACTCTGGGATCATGACCTGAGCCGAAGGCAGCCACTTAATGGACTGAGCCACCCAGGTGTCCCCAGAAAGGGTCTTAAGTATATCATGTAACTGTGAATGAAATCTGATGGTGCCTTTGGGCACTGGTGAGCCCAGGAACCCTCTGTTCTCCTTATCCTGAGTCAGACACACTTTTCCTCTAACCTTCCAATTAACTCCAGGAGAAGGTTTTATTCCCATAACCTCTTTAAAAAATATAAAACAAAACACGTTCCCCCCAAAAACAAACAAACAAACAAACAAACAAACCCAGGATTAAATCTAACTGGACAGCAGGGTTGCAGTCTGCTACAGGCAGAGAAGCTGTAGGGTTGGGCTATTGATTAGTTTGGTTTGTGCCACAGATTCGCCCTTGGAGTCCAGGTAAGCCCAACCAAGTTCTGTGGGTTGGGAATGGAGAAATGGAGGGTCCTTAAAGCACAGCTGAGGTCTTATTATCAGACAGAATAGATGTTATACCCAGTGTGTTAAGTAATGTCCCCCAAAAGATTTGTCTACCTAGAACTTGTGAATGTGACTACATTTAGAAAAAGGATCTCTGCATACCTAATTAAACTCAAAATGAGTTTATCCTGGATTAGGGTGGGCCCTAAACCCATTAACTGGTGCCCTTAGAAGAGTAGAGAAGACCTACACAGAAGAAAATATGAAGAGGGGAACAGAAACTAGAGCAATGTCTCTGGGAGAGATTTGGAGCAAATTCCCTCCTAGAGCCTCCAAAAGGAACCAAACCTGCTGACATCTTGATCTTTTTATTTTTTATTTTTTGAAAGACTTCTAGCTTCTAGAACTGTGAAGCGATAAAATTCTACTGTTTTCAGCCACCAGTTTATGACCTGTGTTGTAGCAGCCCTAGGAAACGTAGATGACAGGTAGATAAAAACAACTGAGGTTTACTCTGGTCACCATATATTGGTTGTTCTGGTCTGGACTATTACCCTTTAAGTCAGAAACTGTCAAAACACCAGGCCGGGATTTTTACTTACTTCAGCCTGCCCTGCCCTCGCTCTCACGGCCAGCCCATCCATCCAGCTGTGCTGGCCACCTCTTTGCCTCTTTGGATATACCTCCTTTGTAACAGATAATATTGAATTCAAACTATCCATTCAATGCATAGAAAAAGGGTAACAGGAAGGCCCACAGGCCTGTTTGGTCTGTGTGACAGGAGGCACACAGCCGGTGGCTGGCAGAACAAGGCCCCCTATACCCTGCATATCCTGACCTTCCTTCCCCACTCACTTGTGGCTCCTAAGATAGAGCAGCTTCAGGTGTGAATGACTCACATGACAGGTTCTGCTATAAAGAGATGCTGTGACCCTGTAGCATAGCACATCCTGGTCCTATGGTGATGGGGAATATATTGATAGGGGGGCCCAGTTAACAATTAACTGCTAGCTTATGGTGCTGTCCATGCTATGATGCTTGGGTGTGGGTAGGGGAACTTTTCTCCCCCCCTTTTCCTGAAAATAGGAAATAGCTCCTTTCTATGCTGATCCTTACAAGTGTGTTATTTTTCCAGCTCATTAGCTGCATTTGTTTTCTTTCTTTTTTTTCTTTCTTTTTTTTTTTTTTCCTTCCCTGGGTCGCCAGCAGCCCTGATAGAAGAGAGGATTGCTGGCATGGCTTGTCAGAGGCCGCCAGCCAACGTGGAGGCTAAAGCCCCAGTGAAACTGGAGCCCAAGCGTGTGATGCGTGGCCATCAGGACTAGGAACACAGCATGAGTGTGATGCTGGTGTTTCTTGGGAGGGAGGGGACAGTTGGAAAATATATAGGAAGGTGGATTTTTAAAAAAAAAATTTATTGGGCACCTGGGTGGCTCAGTGGGTTAAAGCCTGGTCATAATCAGGCTCAGGTCATGATCTCAGGGTCCTGGGATCGAGGCCCGCATCGGGCTCTCTGCTCAGTGGGGAGCCTGCTTCCTCCTCTCTCTCTGCCTGACTCTCTGCCTACTTGTGATGTCTCTCTGTCAAATAAATTTTAAAAATCTTAAAAAAAAAGACTTATTTATGTAGAGAGCACATGTGAGTGTGTGCCAGTGGGGAGGGGATAGAGGGAGGGAGGGAAGGAAGGAGGGAGGGAGAGAGAGAGAGAGAGAGAGAGAGAGAGAGAGAGAGAGAATATTAAGCAGACTCCACTCTGAGCATAGAGCCCATTACAGAGCTTAGTCTCATAACACTGAGATCATGACCTGAGCTGAAATCAAGTGTTAGATGCTCAACTGATTAAGCTATCCAGGTGCCCCTAAAAGATGGATTTAAGAAAAATGTATTATTCTGAATCCCTCTTCAGAACAAAACATATGACTTTTCATGAGTTGTATTAAATATGAACACAGAAGAAAAATAAAAGAGTAGTGTTTTTGGTTAAAGTAGAAATGATCATAAATTAACCTGGTTTGGAATTACGATAAAATCTCTACACCATTTGCACGGGATGTGCACAAGCACTGAACACACTCATCAATAACTACATTATTGGGGAAAAACACAGTCATTGATTTGTCCAGTGTCATCAGATACTATGAATGAAAAACTCAAAGCAAGTAGATATTTTAGGTCTGTCAAGGAAAAAGCATTTTAGTTGAAAAGCAAAGTTAATCTAATACTTAACTTTACATTTTGAAGCATAACGACCTTACATGGATGTGGAGTATGAGAAGTACTGCTCCACAGGTAAGAATGCTAGTCTTATCAATTTTGTGCTTAGCTTGATCACTCCAGACCTGGAGCTGCTAGTGTGTGTGATAATACCAGTCTCTACAAAGCCATCTCCTGTGAGTATTCAACCCCTTTTCCTTCTGTCTATTCTACCTTTTACTTTCTGCAAAAGTAGCTTCCTTTTATTTATTTTTAATATATAGTTGTTTTTATTGCGTAAAAGCCACGTACTACTATACGGCACTTGTGAAAGAAAGCATGGTTCCATTTAACAGCAAGTCTGAGTAGTTGTGTTTTGCTTTATTTGCTGGGAATCTGTGTAGGGGGTTCTTTCCTGCTATTTTATAACATATATCTTTAAGTACTGAAATACCTTGAACTGGCTACTTAACAAGCACTTCTACATTAAATTCTAGGTGACTTGGATATACTGAAGACCTACAGTCCTTTCTAAGGGCACTTCCCTTTGGACCCTAAGGTGCTAACCTTGTAACTTGCTGGTGGCACAGATGTCTAGACCAGTTTCCCCTGGAAGACATGAGGCAACAAGTGGTCTGGCTGTGTGACCTCAGACCGGTTACCAAGCCTCTCTGGGCTCCTTTCATTTTTTGGAAAAGTGCAATGCAGATGATTGCAAGAAAACTTAGAACTCAAAATTTATATAGTTCTATGACTTGTTACACCAATGATCATTATCGATTAAAAATGATAGCTTCAATTTACTGAACACTGGCTATGCTTCAGTAATTGTGCTAAGCCCCTCGCAGTCCCTGTTCCTTTTAATTACCATACCAACCTAAAAATTAAGGAGGTAGTGTTATAAGCCCCATTGTATATGTGAGAAAACTGAGGTTTAGGGGAGTTAATAGACAGGTCCTTAGTGGAGTCCATGTTCTTCACAGCTGCACTATGTTGTCAATTCCATTCTAGACTATGCTCAACTTATCAAATGGGATTTGAATTAATGAGATTTTACTGAACTAGGGAACATTTCTCTCTTAATGCCTTCCCATCCATTCTGCTAATTGGGCTTATAATTTTAGGCTCCAAGGCTTTCATCCTGCTTGGCTCAGAAGGATGAGGAATGGCGATAAGGGCACATACCTGAAATTCTTATTTTGACCTTTCCCATCAGGATCTTTACTCATAGTTAAATTCGTCTGTATTAGACAAGAAGGAACGTCAACCCTATTAGACTCTGTGACTCACAGGATCGTTCACTTGTTCCAAATCCGAACACGCGTGGATTCAATTCCTCCAATACGTTTATTAATGACCAAACAAACTGGCCTCTATTTTTGTCTCCTATTCGGGACTCATAGGCAGCTGCACTTCTGGGCATCTACTTAACGTGCTTTTCTTTCTGGTGAAATAAAAGGGAGGATGGATTATTGGTGCAGGTGATCCATTACTCACTTTTTCAGGGGAAAAGCAGTCCCCTGCAGGCTGCCCTATTGAGGAGTCAGCAGAGGTGTTTCACATTCTCCTGCTCCCAGTTGCTTCTGGCTTGCTTGCTTTCATTCCCTCAGCATCTCTCTCTCCTTTTCGGGCTCCCTCCCACTCATGTTTTAAGTGCTGGCATCCTCTGTTAGCATCCTAGAGGGAAAGGCTTTATTATTATTATTATTATTATTATTATTATTATTATTACCTCTAGAGAACTGTGCTGCCATTGGGAGTATTCAGGACCTTTTGCCAGGTCTGTGAAGGATAATCCATAGCCCCCTGGAGGCTAAAAGCAAAGAAGTAGGTGTTGCCTTTCAGGTTTCTGGGCCACATGGGGTTTCTTGGGGAATTTTTCTTTTTTAAAAGTTCATGTGTACTGGGGACACCTAAAGTGTGGAGCACTGGGTGTGGGGAATGGGGAATGAATCTTGGAACACTGGAAAAAAAAATTAACAATAAAAAAATAAATAAATAAAAGTGCACATGTGTGTGTGTGTGTGTTTCATTTCCTTTAAAACAAAGAGTGGAAAGAAGAAAGAGCCCCCACTGAGGCCTTAGAGGATGGAATAAGGAGGACATAGGAGTTACTTTCCTTCAGCGCCAACCAGGCTCTCACGCCCATGGTATTTTCCTTTGCCTTTTTGTGGGACCCCAATGTCAGGGGGAAAAAATTGGCCATGACTCTTTGTCATCAGCTTCTCATGATGGGTTCATTCTTGAATTTCTGAGTCATCCCAAAAACACTTGGGGATCTATAATAGAGAGGTCAACACTTTGAAAAAGAACAATGAGTGCACTGTACGTGTTCAACACCATCCTACAGTGCAATGTCTGCATCCTTTTCTTCAGTCCTAACCTGTAACTCCAACAGGTGGTAGCAGTCCTGTCCCATGATACATACAGCTGGAAGAGACTTAGAGAAATGACGGGATGAAGTCATACCAGGGAGGGAACAGTAGCAGAATATAGGTCTCTGTAGTTTTACCCTGCCATAAGGGCACCATTTTGAAGTTCACTGATAACTTTCTTGGACCTCCTGTAGAAAAATCATCATGCTTCTGGTAAGGAAGTAGCACTACTTGCAGCATCAAGAGGAGTAAGCATTTTGGTGCAGCTCAGGGAAATTGATGTATATGCACTTTGAAACATTTGGAAATATCTCGTGAAGATGAAAATGTACATACCCTACAGCTTAGCTATTGGACTCTTCAGTGTATATCCTAGAAAAACTAGCACACTGCATAAGGGGACCTGTCAGAGAATGACAATTGTATCGTCGCCATGGTAAAAATGGCAACAGCTTAATCCATTCACCTGTCAATGAGCATTTAACATTGTGCTAACTTCATGCAAAGAAGTCGTATGTGGCCTTTATAATAAATGAACTAGGTCCACATGTGTCAACATGGATAAAACTATAGTCTGTTGCGTTGAAAAAGCAAATGGTAAAATGAAATGACTATATGAAAATTTTAAAAATAAACACAATATTATATTGAATATCTGTTCTTTAAGGCTATGCACACATATGATAAACATAAGAAGGTGAGTGAGGGAGTGATGCACCTATTTCAGGATAGTGGTTTCATGGCAGGAGGGAGAGAATAGGACAGGAAATAGTGGAGGGGAGAGCAGTGAATCTATTTTTAAGTTTTATTTATTTTAGAGAAAGAATGCAAGTACACATGTGGTGGGAGGGAGGCAGAAGGAGAGAATCTTCAAGCAGACTCCACACTGAGCACAGAGTTGGGTCTGGGGCCCAATCCCACAACCCATGAGATCATGACCAAGAATCAGACTTTTTGGTAGCTGAGTCACTCAGGCACCCCAGGAGGGCAGTGAATTCAAATACTTTTTTCCCCCAAGTAGAAATTCTAAAAACATGGCAAACTGTCAGGTTGTTGAATTCCAGGAGATAGGCGTGTGTTATCTTCATTAGTCTCTGATTGTCTTTCCTATGTGTTAATTTAGTTTGTAACTAACTTTTTTTTCTTTTTTTCAAACAAGCAAGAGTTGATAAAAAGCATCTTTGGGGTGTTTCAGTGGTTGTTTTTGTTTGCAACCTGCCTGGGGCCCCCGTGTTTGTGGGTACTTTCCAGTGTGCTTCCAAGAACTGAGCAGATGGCAAATGTGAGGGGTGGGCCACAGAAGCTTCTAGGCCTTCTGGATGATCCTTCCAGCTGTGTTTTTTGCTTTGATGCCAGAATAGTTCTCCACAAGCAGACCTGCTAATGTTTTCTCCTCTACCTTAAAAAGGCAGGAGTTCTTACTACTCCGGTAGGGTAGAAAAGTCAGCCATGGGTTCATTTCTCTTGATGGGGAGACTGTGTTTTTCTGCTTACTCCTGACTGGATCATCTGCACAAGCCCCAGCCCTTGAGAGAAGGGTGCCTTTCCCCCAGGCTGATTCAGGGAGGCAGGGATCTTTCTGTACTCTGACCTGCTGAAGTTCTTCCTGACCTTTCTCTTGGCAAACCTGCCAGGCACAGTGCTCCTCTTGCCTGTGCTTCCTATTCCACTAGTGGTGCACTCTATTCCAAACACTGTAGCTCCTATGTTTCTAAAGTATGTCTAATGCCTATTTCAGGTATGATTTTGCTCAGTTGTTAGCAGCAAACTCTCCCCCTCACCCTATCCCTTTCTCTCCTCTTTCTCCTCCCCTTTGTTTTTGTTTCTTCTCTCATCCTATTTCTCCTTCTCCTTCTCCTCGCTCCCTCTACCTCTTCCCTCTCCCCCATTTCTCCTTTCCCTTCCCTCTCCCTTCCTTTCCTACTTTCTCATCTTCTTTACCTTTACCCTTCCTCCAGAGACTTGACTCAGTAGTCTACCCCATGTCCATGGCCATACCCTATGAGTTATGTGAACTCATGAAATCCTTATCAGTTAAACCCTGTCAGGTTTCTATCACTTTCAATTGAAGAACTTCTGAATGTTACAAAAGTGTTGGCCTAAATATGAGAAAAACATGTATTCAAGTTCTTTTTCAGCCTTAAATTAATCATAAGACCTTGGTTGAATCAAATGAGTTGATTAAGTGGGGACAATACCCAGCTCTCTCACCAGGCATTATGAGGATCTGACATTGTGTTTCTGGGACAACAGAGGATAAACAGAGAAAGGGAAAGACGTCAGGTGCCACTGCTGTAGCTCCTTGGTCGGTTTGACACCAGCTAATGGCTGGAGGTTGAGGCACCTGTCGGCTGAGGGTGACTCACATGAGCATCTCCTGTTCTTTTGGGACAGGCGTCCTCTTCCCAAGGAAGTGTGCAGGGCAAGAATTCCTAAGAGGACAGCTTTTGGTTTTATGTGTATATACGCAGGCTTTCCTTTCCTTGGCATAAATGAGGGAAAAGTTAGTTTACACATGCTCTATGAAGATTTTAGATCTGTGTAAGGAAAACATGTCTTCCTAATAAGCTGTTAAGTGATTCTTTTCTGCTCATTTCCAATTCTCTAAGACTTATTCAAGTAATAATCTCTACAACAGGATGAAAAATGAGGCAGTGAATGCATCAGGCAATTGATTAAATGGAGAAATCCGGGCCGTTTGTGCAGTGTGAAGCACAGAGCTTCAGAGGACAGGGGGATTGCTTGAGGAACTGATGTGGTTTTCTTTGCTGTTGTTCTGGTGGGGAAGGCCAGTGGCTGCAGCTCTGGGAGAGCTCAGCGCGGTGGGCTCTGGGGAAGCCCTGCTGTTGGAGACCACAGCTCGCCAGCTTTGGATTCAGCACACCACGTCTCTTGTTGACTTTATGTATTGCAATGTGGTCTTTGGGGATGCCCCACGGACTGCAAATAGGGAGTTAAAGATTCTCTTCTCAGGATTGGAGTTGTTTCATGGGGCGATTTGTCTTCACTTCTGCAGGTCTTAGATTCTCAATTTGAAAAACAGCTAGAGTGGAGAAAAGGCTTGCCTTAAAAAACATTTAAATTAAATCTGAGCAAATGGTGGCACTGTACCTCAGTGCTTGCCTTGTTATTTTTGTGTGTACTAAAGACCTGGGTTATTAATGTTCTGTTGGGGTACTTCTGTGGTCCCCTTCCCCAAACATGAAGAGAGACTTCTAGCTACCTCGGAGAAGGAAGGATTACAGACATTGGACTGGTAGATTGAGACTGGTTCCAGAGAGAAGGTAAATACAGGCTAAGAGAGAGCAATATTGAGCTGTTTTGGGGATCACTTCTGACTGTGAGTCTTACAGACAGAGTGGAATCTGACACCTTACAGAAGCTTTCCATGGGTGACAGTAGAATTCCTCAATAGTGTTTGTGAGACTGGTTACTATTGGATTACTTCTAACTTTGGCTTCTGCAATATGTATCTTGAAATGCAATTTTGTCCTTCAGAGGAGCACATGAGAACATTTTCCCTACACGGGGAACTATCATATAGAAATTTGTGTTGTAGAATCACATCCATTCCTAGGATTGTTTTGTTTTAGGTTTTTGTTTTCCTAGAAAGGTAATACAGTGATTAACAATTCAGGCATTCAATATGCTAGACCTCAGTTTGCTTCTCAACTTTGTCACTTCAGTTATTAGCCATTGGTTTAGAAGAAATTTCTTCAACTCTCTGAGCCTCCTTCTTCTCATTACTGAAAATCCTATCCATACCCACCTCATGGATATTATGACAATACCTGTGATAACAGAAGCAACCTGCTTAACACAGAATTTGGAACATATAACCATTCCTCTTTAAACTTTGTGGGGGGTGGGTGTATATGTGTGTATGTGTTACATAGAGCTCATTTGAAAAATCTGATTCCTGTCTCTACGCAAAAAAGAGGAAATGGAATTTTCGCAGTGCCAAAGCAACAAGGGTAGCTCAGATGTGTGGTCATGGCAGTGACTGGGTAATAACCACTTAGTAAATGATTATTTTGAACCCATCTTCCAGGCACTATATTCAGGAGTCAAGAATTAATCAAGTACGATATATGGTTATCCCCTGAAGGACCTTAAATCCCAGTTATGGGGTTCAGATCTGTGGCATGAAATTCAGCATAATGTGGTAATTTAGAAGCAAGATAGTTTACAGGATATTGAAAGAACTAAATGAGATAACATCTGGAATGCTAAATATGTAAAATACTAGAGACCACATTCCCTTTATCCATCATATATCCGATACCTGGCATTTGGTAGATATATAATAAATATATAGCAGTTCAACGAAGGAGTACCTGACACATGGCATGCATGTGTTCCTGTTACATATATTATTGTAGTAATAGAGTTAACATGGGGTATCCTGTCCTCCCTTTAGGGTTCAAGCATTTTATTGGGTTATGGAGGTTAGGAGGATCAGCAAAGAAAGAGCTATTTACTCTGAGACCTGATAAGGACAAGAAGGAATTAGTTTAGCAAAAGACAAAGGATATTCTCAGTAGTGGGAACAGCATGTATAATGGCCCCAGGGTGAGCAGTAGCTTGGTATGTTGATATAATTACACCTGGTTCATTCAGTGTAACCAGAGGGCAGTGGACGGAAAGATTCCCAAGTGCTTTGTGTGCCAAGTGAATGAATGTGGTCTTGAATCTGGAGACCAGAGGTTCACCAAGGGTTACAAGAACAAACTCACCTTTTATGTGGCCAGATAAAGCTGCCTTCAGTGTTGAGGGAAAACCTGGAGATACTTGAAGACAAGGACGTGGTTTGAAATACCTCTTTTAGGAATACAAGAAAGTGACAGTTGCCTGGGTGGCTCAATCTCCCTTTAGCTCAGGTCATGATGCCAGGGTCCTTGGATTGAGCCCCACATTGGGCTTCTCCCTTCACCCCTCCCCCTACTCATGCTTTCTCCCTCTCTTTCTTTCTCAAGTAAATAAAATCTTAAAAACAAAAAGAGGAGTGCCTGGGTGGCTCAGTCATTGAGCGTCTGCCTTTGGCTCAAGTCAGAATCCTGGAGCCCTGGGATTGAGCCCCTATCGGGCTCCATGCTCTGCAGGAAGCCGGCTTCTCCCTCTCTCACTCCCCCTGCTTGTGTTCCCTCTCTAGCTGTGTTTCTCTCTGTCAAATAAGTAAAATCTTAAAAATATATAGGAGAACGAGACAAAAATATATATGGAGGCCGGTATAGAGTTGCCCTCTTAACTCTTAAATCCATCAGGACAGAACTGGTAGAGTTTAGCAAAAGGACAGCTGTCTCTTCCTACTTAAATGCATTGACTTATCTTCCACAGTAACTCTGAGCAAAGTACTATTGTTATCCCTAGTTTTCAGATGAGAAAAGCAAGGCAGAGAGCGGGGCTACATAACTTCCCTGAAATTACACTTCTACTGAGTGGCAAAACCTAGATTTATTTATGATGGTGGAACTTGAGAGTCTATATAATCTTCACACTAACCAAAAGGTCTTTTAGGTAAAAACCCAGAAAAGGGCGGGGCACCTGGGTGGCTCAGT
>PITA01007698.1:26634-89800 GCA_004023965.1 Spilogale gracilis
CGCTCCCCCTACTTCTCCCCCTCTCGCTCCCCCTGCTCCCACTGCTTGTGTGCCCTCTGTGTTTCTCTCTGTCAAATAAATTAAAAAAAAAAAACAAAACAAAACACAAAGCCTCACTCCCTTGCTTGTGTTCCCTCTCTAGCTATGTTTCTGTCAAATAAATTAAAATGAAAAACAAAACAAAACCAAAACAAAAAACAGCAAGTCCCAGCCTTACCCTGGATTCCTTTGTAGCTTGATGTTTTCTCAACTGGGGTTTAGACCATATGACTTCAGATAATGATTGTCTCTTATGAGGCCTGACAATTAATGAAGCATTTATATAGTGGGTTGTCTCTAATAGTCAATCTATTAGATATCTAATATCTAAAAGTCTATCTAGGCATCTATTATATCTAATAGTCTTTGCATGAATCCTGATAAAGGAATTACTGCTAATTTGTGGGTAAAGATTTTGGGATGAATGTATGTTTTATGTCTCCTAGAAAAATGCGATCTTGTCACTTTGATCTCAGGAACCCCTATCTCCTAAAATAATGTTTTCATAATGATTTCTCAGGATATGTATTCACTTATCCCACAGCCCTTGAAACCGTCTACTCCATGCCAGGTGCTGTGCTTAGAAAAGAAAAGAAAACAAAACAAAACCAAATGAACAGCTCAGGGATCACTAAATGCTCACTGAGGGTGATGGCCATGTAAATAAATCTTTCTAACCAAGGAGACCCATGTTAGAAAGGAATTGACCCAGGGTCTGATAGGACCCAGTCAAAGAAAAGTATCAGAAGAAGGGGAGGTGCTTGAGCAGGATTTTGAGGGATCAGTAGGAGTTGTCTAGGTAGATAAAATTTTCATGAAAGCAGAAATTCAATATTGTGCTAATGCTTACAAAATAACATTTTGCTCCGGTTTCCTTCTGGCCACTATTAGTTTTTCCTGGCAGTACAGACCTCATTAACTGAAGTAGGAGTCAGTATGTGAAAGAGCTGTGTTCTCACTTTATTTTTTCATCACTCTCAGTGACTTTTCCTTTTTTTTTAACCACCAGATTGACTTGCTCTATCAACATCAAACAGAAAACAGTCTTAGTCACTCTTGTGTCCTTGAGTAATTTGCCGCCTACGGACTGGCATCAAAATAGCAGTGGACTTCGGCTGTGTCTGGCTTGTGCTGTCTCCAGAATCCAAGGCAGCAACACAAATCAATTTTCTTTTTTCATTTTTAAAGAGATTAGGGTAGTTATTTTCAAAATATAAGTGAAAGAGAGGTAAACTTTGGTAAGATGGAAATACAAAGTTCAGCTTGATTTTCTTTTTCCCAGTATGAACCAATTTTTGGAAAGGAGAAGGAAAAGAGAATGATTAAAGATGAGACATGATTGTATGTACTTTTCCTGACATTGTCACTCAGTGAACTCTATGTACCCTGACTAGAGAGCAATTATCCTAGCCCCTTAGATTAAAAGAGAGAAAATAGCATTCATGTCAGAATGCTGGCCATATCCTCACTCCTACTCCTAGTCTAGGTAAGATAATACCAGAATTTCTTCTTGCCTCAGTTTCTCTACCTCAAAAGGAAGAAGTCAAATATCACAGGAACACTAGCTTTGTCATACTGTCTGAAGTCTGGGGGAAATGAGGTACCTGGTGAGATCAAAGTATTTCAAGGAAGACTGCTTCCTTTCTCTCCCTTCTTACCAGGATCTGAGAATTTATATTTTCAGTGATCCCTCTGCCATATACATTGGTTAATAGTTTTAACATGGCCCTGGGGTATGTTTTCCAGAAATACCCTTTAAATGTTATTTTTCTTGTGTGATATAAAACATGACTGCATAAGGGACCTCACTTGAAGGCCAACGCTATGGCAGGCAATCTGTGCCATGTGTTAAAGTGGACACTGGAGTTCTGCATTGACTAAAAAACAAAACGAAACTGTGCTTGTCCTCAGTCTCAGTATATGTGACTCAAGTAAGGCTACCTTTCATTCCCAGTTTCAAGGATCGATGGGTGGATGGGTAGGTGGGTGGATGAGGTGGGTGGTCAATGGGTCTGTTCCATTCCCTGATCACAGTGATAGCTTGGAGGATGGGTATGTGGCCTAAGCCAGACCAATGAAATATGTTATTGGGATTTTGGTTTGAAATAGTTTAAAAGCCAACATTTTATTATGGTTGCTAAGCTATGAAAATGTGAGTCTGGCTATGCTGGTGACCATCTTTGTCATCATTTGGTGGGGAACCTATGTAAGAATAAAGTATTCACAGTGAAAAAGTAGAGCTGAAACGGAATATTTAAAATATTTTCTTCTTTTGCCCCAGGAAAGGCTGCACTCTCTTAAGCTTGCTTATAGCTCATTGGGATCACAGTGGTTTTCCCTTATTATCCAAAATTGCCAAGTTCAATTTCTACTGCCAATTGTCTCAGTCACTATGTGTTTTAATCTGTGTGATCAAGAAAAGAAATACCTTGTTTTCTACTCCTCTTTCTAGCTACATTATGCCATAGATCACTGTCCAGATAAGATTGGCTGCCTTTGGGTCTGATATCAAATACTGCAGATGGAATTCAACCATGTGTATTTTAACAGGCTCTCCAGGTGAATTTGCTACTGCTTGAGAGTAGCTTTTCTGGATGCAATTCTGTCCCTTAGTCTCGTTTGCAAGCATTCCTACTCCAGATTACTTTTCAGTCTTATTTCAGACTGTTCTGTATAATCCTGAAACAAAGGTCCGTTATCAGCTTGTTCATGTATTAGTGGCATGTATTATTAAATAATTGCTCAGTTTTATGTAATAGAAACCAAGTAACAATGGCTGGAACAAAGAGGGAATTTCTTGGCTTAGTTTAGTAACTGAGATGGTTAGGAAGTAAGTCTAGTTAGTTTCAGACATGGCTGGATCCAAGTTCTGATCATCAAAGAATCACTCTGATTATGATTCTCTGTGTTGGTTTCATCTTCAGGCCAATTCTCCCTAGGTGTACCATTCTCCATGTCTCTAAATTTATGCCCTACAAGAGTCTGGAAATCTTTATAGAAAAGAGTGTTTTTCATTCCTAATAGCTGGAAATTGACATCCTTTTCAAATTGAGCTAAGAAGCCACAAGGAAGACCCCCAGTTTTGATTATCCAAGCCAAAGGCAAGGGTCATTCCTAGATCCCAGATCATAGTATCACCAGAGTGTGAGTGGAGGGTTGGTTTGCCCAAAGCAAAATCATGGTTCTGTACCAGAATAAAAATAATGGCTGTGTAAGCAAAGGAACAGATGTCTATGGTCATTTTAGACTTGAAACATGGGCTTGTGTATCTTTTCCCACATGGACTAAATGTCCCTGTATTCTCTACCTTGTCAAAGTATACCTATCCCTAAAAAGCCCTATTACTACCCACCTCCTGCTATGAACCTTCCCTGATACTTGCTGTCTGTGTAGTGTGTCACATGTCACATATGAGTCATGTGACCATACACATGTATTTGTGTAGTCATTTCCTCCAACTTCTGTGAGCAACCCAAGGGCAGGGCCACTCCTGTAAGTTAAATCATGAACTTGTGTTCTCTTCCATACCAACCAAAGGAATACATGTATGAGTGAATAAATGACATTAAGGATAACTGAATAAACAGAGAAGACAGAATGATAAACAGTGCAAGAAAGTCTGGTATGATAGATGGATTGTGTGATTTACCCTTGCCTAACTTCTGGCTCTGAGATTTCTAACAATGCTAACAAATGTGTTGTGAGTGTGCACCATACCATTCATCATTCACTACTCCTTTACCTGAGATTCAGCAGTTCCTGTTCCTCAATCTTTTGGTATAGAAAACTTGAATTTTGTGATAAAATATTCCAAGATAGGGTGCCTGGGTGGCTCAGTTGGTTAAGCAACTGCCTTCAGCTCAGGTCATGATCCTGGAGACCTGGGATCGAGTCCCACATCAGGCTCCCTGCTCAGTGGGAAGCCTGCTTCTCCCTCTCTCGCTCCCCTTGCTTATGTTCTGTCTCTGGCTGTGTTTCTCTGTCAAATAAATAAAATCTTTAAAAAAAAAATTCCAAGATAGATTTCATGACATCAGGATGAAATTATAGGCATAAAATATTTGAGCTGAAAGGAACTCAGTTGACTAGAATTGGAGTCTAGTCTCTTGAATTTACCGAATGTCCACATATTCCTGCAATTCCTTTATCCTTTCAGAATTTCCTCTGGACAGTCAACCAATACTTATACCTCCCACCATCCACACAATTAAGCATACTATATATAACATATATTTACCTGATTTATTGATACCTCCACTAAGATATAAGCCCATGAGGGTGGGCCTTTTGTTCTGTTTTCCTCTCTATTATGGGAGAAGACCATTTTGCATCCATTTACAGATTCATTTATATTTGATTGCTAAATGTGCCTGTTCTTAGACTCTTAGACATTAAAACTGCTTTAATAGCTAC
The DNA here is from genome assembly GCA_004023965.1 of Spilogale gracilis. Taxonomy (NCBI): domain Eukaryota; kingdom Metazoa; phylum Chordata; class Mammalia; order Carnivora; family Mephitidae; genus Spilogale; species Spilogale gracilis. The sequence goes on from PITA01007698.1 coordinate 31,087, forward strand.
TTGACTCTTCATTAGTGAGTTAAATAAGAGCCTTAATATATGCTCATTGTGTATCTATGAAATTCCTAATTTTATCTTCTTTTGGTAAGTTACTGTTTTTTAATTTTTTTAAAGATTGATTTATTTTAGAGTGAGCAAGTGAAGGGAGGGGCAAAGGGAAAAGGAGAGAATCTCAAGGAGATTCTGCACTGAACAGGGAGCCCGACACGACTCACAGCTGGATCTCATGCCACAGAATCCATGACCTGAGCCAAAGCCAAGAGTCGGATGCTTAACTGACTGAGCTACCCAGGTGCCCCAGAAAATTATTTTTTAAAAGTTCACTGCTATATCTTCAGAGTCAGAATCCTACTTGTCACATAATAGACACTAAATGAGTTATTTATAAAACATATGAATAGACTTAATCAGCAACTTTGATTAGCAATGTACATCAGTTCCAGGTGGGCTGACCTGAGCCACATTGTGTAAAGTACAGATTTTCCTCTTTGAAACCTCTTTTCCTACTTTGCAGGCTCACCTCCCATCAGTTTCTAGGAAGAAAACTTCCTTCTTGGTTATTGGTTCATACTCCCACTTTAATACATGTAAACTTTACATCAAGTTATTAATAACTGTTGAAAGGCTAATGTATTAACCTTCAAAGGGTTTTATATTTTTCAAAAAATGAAATAAATTATATATATTTTTTAGATTATTCTTCACTTATCAACCTCAACTTGAAGCTGTTGATAGAAGGTAGAATTATTTCTGGACTTGACTAGCCACTGCTGGAGAATGCTTTTGGTAACCTCTTACTCCCTCACACTTCAGCAGCATTTTACAAAGAACTTGTATTTTAGATTTTTATGTTTTTTTAATTCTAAGAGTTTTATGAGCTGTTTGCTATCAGCCCCATTTTATAGATGAGTGAAATAATCCTGGGAGATAAATCATTTTTCAAAGTGGTACAACTAGAATTTGAATCTTAGAATCACTTTATATTTGTGCACGTGACCAACATGTGATGAGTATGAGCTTACTAATTTCTTGCCCAGAAATGAATGTCCAAAGATTTTTTATGATGGTCCAAAGTACTTTGGTGATCTTGACACTTCCTTTCAGGATGATGCTTTTGGAAAAATAGAATTAAAGAACAGAATTTGGATCAAAGGCATACTTTGATATAATAAACTTAGCTGGTACTGAGAAATTTTGTGAGTATAACCAAAGGACTAAAAAGTTATGTAGTTCTTCAGACATGAACTTCAAAGAGATTTCCTACAGAAATTCAGTAACCTTTTTTATTTCTGAGCGTGTTAATAAATCTGTGTTCTTGCACATCCCATCTTTACATGACCCTAGAATTCCACCATTTTGGGGATGTCTCTTTTCTGTTCTATTACACACAAGAGTGTTCTTCATGTGGTCATCCAATTCTTCCAAACTGTAGAATTCTGCATCACTGAATGTTAATAGGGGATCCTGCTTCCAGGAGTATTAGAAGTAATTTTCTCTCTCTCTCCCACTATGAATAATAGAAATGCCTGGGCATAATATATAAAACAAACATAAGACTCCCAAGATGTGGAGAGAAGCAGGCAGACCAGCTAGAGAGCCTGCTCAACAAATCAACAAATCGGGCTGGAGTAATTGGACACCTTAGGCAAAACAATAACAAACAACAACAACAACAAAAGCAAACAAAACAAAAAAAAGACATAATATGTCACATATTATAACACATTAAATCAAAATGGATCAGGAAATTAATTGGAATACATAAAACAACAAAACTTTTAGAAACAAATGAGAATTTTCCGTATCTAGGGCTAGCAAACAAATTCTCAGACTTAATATTGAAAATGTAATCCCTAAAAATGAAAAAAAAAGTGATACATTGGATTTTATTGGCATTAAAACTTTTGCTCTTTGAAAGGTTAAGAGGATGAAATTAACTAGATGGGGAGAAAATATTTGCAGACCACATACCAACAAGCAACTAGTCTCTAGAATATTTAAAGAAATCTTGAAACTCAACATATAAAAGCAAACAACTTAATTAGACAGTAGGGAAAAAAGAGAGACTTTCCACTGAAGAGAGTACACAAATGGCAAATAAGCCCATGAAAAGACGTTTAATGTCAGCAGCCATAAGGAAAATACAAATAAATTCACAATGAGCTACCATTACACACTTACCAGAATGGCTTATTGAGAGAGAGAGAGAGAGAGAGAGAGAGAGAGAGAGAGAGAAAAGGCAGCGCTAAGTGCTGATAAGGTTGTAGAGACCTGGATCACTCATACACTGCTGGTGGGAATGTGAAATAGTATAGCTACCCTGAAACACAGCTTGGCAGAGTTTTGTTTTTGTTTTCAAATAATCATCAAACTACCATATGATCCAGCAATTATACTTGGGGATTATCTCAGAGAAATAAAATATTATGTTTATACAAAAACCTATACACATATGTTTATTGCAGCTTTATTCATAGTAACTCCAAATTGGAAGCAACCCAGATTCAGTGGGTGAATAAACTATGGCATCTACACACCACAGAATGCTACTCAGCAACAAAAAGGAGCACATTATTGATCCATACAACAATCTGAATGAATCTAGTGAAATGTATTGAGTGAGGGGAAAAGAAACCCAAATAATCCCAAGACGTCACCTACTACATGGTTCCATTTATATAACATTATTGAGTGACAAAATTTTAGAAATAGAGAACAAATAATTGGTTGTCAAGGCTTAAAGAGAGGTAGGGGTGGAAGGGAGTGTGTATGTGTATAAAAGTGTAACATGAGTTACAATCTTGTGATGATGAAAGGTTTTGTATCCTGATTGTGTCAATGCTGTTCTCTTAATTGATGTACTACATTTCTGTGAGATGTTATAATTGAGAAAGGTAGGGACAACTGGGTGGCTCAGTCAGTTAAGCAGCTGCCTTTGTCTCAGGTCATGATCCCAGGGTTCTGGAATCAAGTCCCACATTGAGCTCCTTGCTCTGTGGGGACCCTGCTTCTCCCTCTCCTGCTTCCCCTGCTTGTGCTCGCTCTCTCTCTTTCTCTGACAAATAAATTAAAAAACATCTTTAAAAAATTAGAGAAAGCTAGATAAAGGGCACATAGAATCTTTTTGTTATTAAAATGCATGTAACTTATAGTGATCTAAATTTATTAAGTGTCTTATTAAAATGTTTAGAAGCAGGGCGCCTGGGTGGCTCAGTTGGTTAAGTGACTGCCTTCAGCTCAGGTCATGATCCCAGAGACCCGGGATCGAGTCCCACATCGGGCTCCCTGCTCAGCAGGAGGCCTGCTTCTCCCTCTCTCTCTCCCCCCAGCTTGTGTTCCCTCTCTGGCTGTGTTTCTCTCTGTCAAATAAATAAAATCTTTAAAAAAATTTTTTAAATGTTTAGAAGCAAAGTAATAGTGCCAGATAAAGTGTTCAAGGATCATGAATGTTTGCTAAATGACAGGTTAACTAACAGGTTTCTGCATTACAGATCTTCAGAAAGAGCTTGGGTGATTTGTGTGTCTCATGGAGGAAGCTATGTGTAGCACTTCCCAAGCATATATAACATGGAAATTTTATTTAAGAATATTTTTGACATCTTGTTGAAACAGCATTCTGAGAAACATACTATCTGTGTATATTAAGAGTACCATGTTTCAGGGACCTGTGTGAGTGTGTTTTATATGACAAGACCATGGAATCCTTATAAGAACTCTATGTTGTAGAAACTGGAATGCTGATGTCTGGGTCCTACCCAGGGATTGTGATACGTAGGTCTGGCATGTGGCCAGAGTATCGGGAGTTTTAGAAACCTCATAAGTGGTGGCAATATGAAGCCAGTGTTGAGTGAGGAAGGCTGTAGTGGAAGTCTTTGGTCTGAAGCTAGCAATATCAGCATCACCTGACACTTATGGGAAATGCAGAATATCAGGCTCCGATCCAGACCTACTGAGTCATGACCCACGTTTTAGACCCACGTCCCTCAGACCATTCATAGATACATTAAAAAGTAGTGGTCAAAATACTAGCTGGTAAAGCTAGGAGATTTGTGCTCAGTCTGATTGTATGGTACCTACGGTCTTAAAAGCACAATAGAGAACGTGTGTTTTTCTCAAGTGCATTGGGAATAAATGAGTGCAAAGCAAATATGCTAAGTATTGCACTGAGCTGACGTGGAATAGTCACTCCAATATGAGAATTGGTGCTCTATTAATCCTGAGCTGTTGTGTCTATTATTGGGTTGGTGCCTTTAGTGTGGGCGCCATTCATAACCAAGACCCTTAATAACATGAGAGGTCTGCATGTCATCCTTCTGAGAGGACAGTGGAGAAGGGCCAGGGAAGCTCTTTATTTTTTTTTTTTAAGATTTTATTTATTTATTTGACACAGAGATCACAAATAGGCAGAGAGGCAGGCAGAGAACGAGGGGGAAGCAGGCTCCCCTCTGAGCAGAGAGCCCGATGTGGGACTCAATCCCAGGACCCTGAGATCAGGACCTGAGCCACCTGAGCCGAAGGCAAAGGCTTAACACTCTGAGCCACCCAGGCACCCCAGGGAAGCGCTTTAAATGAGAAATGAGCAAAAGATGATTATGTAAAGGTTGCTACAGAGGACAGGGTGTGGCCAGAGCTCAGTGCAGAAGACAGGCAAGAATGCAGAGTAACTGTACAGTGTTAGTGGTGACCCACATCATTACTCAATGCCCATAGTGACAAGTTGTTACTGGACTATCAAGTATATGCTGACTGACACATGGTATGAAAACCTTTTGAGGACAGTAGCAATTTGGTGACTATCAAGTCATAACTATGAGTCTTTGTGGCTAGTTAAATTAGATGGGGGTCTCTATCCACTAGGAGCCCATAACCTAAAAGAAAATTTCTGTTTCCTTGCCTTTCTTCCACTCTTCTCATCTTCCCAACTTTGTATAGGATATTAAATTAGATATTGGCAAGAAGTAGAAATGAATGAGACCATTTCTATGCATCAAGAACATAAAACCAGTAGAGAAGAATGGTACAAAAAACAATTGTAAAGATTATAAAGCCAAAAACAACTAGTAGAGATGGAAAATTTTTGAGGATGCAGAAAGAGGAGTAATTATATTTTGCATATCCAGGAATGCTGCAGTTGCTATGAGCCTTACTAAGATTGTTGAGGATTGAAAAGAGTGTTGTCCTGCTGATGCGTGCACTTGACCAAAGCCGAAATTGAAGGCAATGTCAAACACGTGGGACGTCTAAAGAGCGTAGGAAACAAAATGAGGTTGGGAAGGGTATTAAGGAGCAACTTGCGGAAGCTTTTGAATGTTAAACTGTGAACATTGAACTTTGTTCTGCCTGCACTGCAGAGGAAGGGGGAGGCTTGATGATGAGGAAAGCCATAGTTCAGCCTAGGGAAGAGCTAAGGGAACTTGGATACACACTATATTCCAGCTCTCTACTTGCTTGCCACAAGCCATGGAAAAAAGCCCTTACCTCTCAAAGCCTCAGTGTATCCCATTTGTGAAGTAGGGATAACTGCCAGGGTTTCTGTAAGGTGTAACAAAAAGATCCATGTAAAGCTCTGAGCACAGTGCTTGGCATGTAGTAAACTCCCGATAAGCACTTCAGTGGTGTGGGAAGATATCCCTGATAGTGGTGAAACAGGTATGAGGAAATAGAACTTGCAAGGAGGCACAAAAACAGTCAGGATCCTTGTCTGTCTGAGTTCCCAAGAAGCTAAATAATGCCATCCATGGTTTCAGGTTCATATCAGAAGTTGTTTTGTGCTATTCTCCTCTTACACTTGCCCTGTACATCAGTTAGACTCCCAAAGGCTCATTGATCATGGTAGAGTGCAGATTTTATAGTGATGGAGCCTATTTTATTGCATAAAAAAAAATGAAAGACTTGCTACCTTAGCAATTCTGAAATCCTGCAATCACAGTTTATAGAGCAAGTGGATTGGGATGTAAAGGGAGGTTTTTCTTTGTCAGAAAAAAGTAAAAACAGATTGAAACTTGGGGGTAAATCAGGATAACATTACTAGAGATTCTACAACAAGATACTTTCTTGTGTCAAAACTGAGTGTTTATGCACAGGGGTGTTGTTAGCCTTCTGGAAGGACCCTTTCAACCTTGGAGAACTGCATTAAGCACTGAGGTTATTTTGAGTCCTGCCATACTTATTAAATTCCAGAATCAGACTTGAACCCTTGTGATAACCAAAAATGACCTTCTATCTCTCTGCAATATAAAACACAAATTTTCAAAGGTTCCTAGTAGGTGGCAGGTTGGTAGATACCTATTGTGATAAAGGGTTCAGTTACAGGAAAGGCTCAATGTCTACTCTACTTGACCATGGCTTATTCTGCAAGTAAGGGCTGAACTTAGCAGTCTGACCTTGAACAAGGAAATTACTCCTCTGATGCCTCAGTCTTTAGTTTATGAAATTAAAACAACAAAAGAAGGAAAATATTTAATGCAAACCTTTTCAGTTCTTACCATTCAGGGGCATAAGAAGTCTACCTTCTTGAAGGTTTATGTGATAATTGGCTCTTGGGCAACCTTTATGTTATGTGATAAGAGCCTAATAAATAGCAATTGTGTTTTTACAAACTACATATAATCAAATCTAAGATGCTATGGACTGTAAAACGCACCATCACTTCATATATGCTACAGAAGGGAAGCTGTCAATTACATGGTCACACATTATTCTCATTATTTAGAAAATCTATGTCATTATGTATACTTAATATTTATTTAGGATATTTTTATCCTGTTTTATTTCTGTGCATATTTTTTAAAAGATGGATGAAAAAGCTTGTCCTAAAACTTGACAGTCAGAATTAAACTGTTATGACTCAGCTTTAACTCAGTCATTACTAATGTTTTATAATCTGTCAGCCCAGCCAGGCTGGTGTTTTAGTGAATTTTTACCATCCCAAATCATCCTCTCTGCCATTAAGGGCAGTTGAGATGAGGTGTTCTTAAAGAATATGTACCTGACTAAAAGCCATAGGTTCTGGGCTCTGAGATGGCTTTACAGCTGTGTAGAGCAAGCCTACTTACAATGACCCCTTCAGGAATATTGAGAAACTACTGATTCACCTCTGCTCCACTCCCCCTCACCTCCCACCCACCCCATTTGTCTCCTTCTCATTGAAAGAATGTCCGCTTCTTGCCTTCAGGTTTGTCTTCTAAGCTGCTGATACCCATTCTGCCCTTTTGATGCTGACCTCTTGGTGTTTCCAAGTGCCCAGGCAGTGATAACTTGAGCACACACTTAAGCCTGGCTTGGTTGACAGAGATTATAGAGGACTATGCATTGCAAATTTAAGAGATGTTAAAACACAGATTCTGAAAAGATGAAATACAGTAATAAAAATACGTATTTAGTAGAGAGTATTATGCCAAGTGAAATAGATCAATCAGAAAAAGACAATTACATGATCTCACTGATACGTGGAATTTAAGAAACAAGGCAGAGGATCATAGGGGAAGAGAAGACAAAAGTGAAACAAGATGAAACCAGAGAGGGGAAAAAAAGCATAAGAGGCTCTTGATGGTAGGAAACAAACTGAGGGTTGCTGGGGCAGGGGAGTGGGGGAGGTGGAGGAATGGGGTAACTGGGTGGTGGACATTAAGGACATGTGATCTAATGAGCACTGATGATCAATGACCTGTACCTCTGAAACCAATAATACATTATATGTTAATTAAAAATAGTAATACAAAATCCCCACAACAACAACAAAACATGCATTTAGTGAAAGAAAAGGCATGTGTGAATCCTCCTGCAAGAGAACTTGTCATTTAACTCCCTGTTTCAGTGTCACCTACAGACCAGCATCTGGGAACTTGCTAGAAATTGAAGATTCCATCACCATCCCAGATTTACTAAATTGGAGCCTGAATTTTAACAAGATCTCCAACTTATTGGCACATTAAAGTAAAGAAATACTGCTCATATTTGTAACATCAAATGTAGTATTTGACAGGTCTGTTTCCATTGGGTTTCCCTATATGCACAGGCACCCCTCCAGGCTTGTGCTCCCTGTCCCACTCTGCTAATTCAGGTCACACCTAAGAACAAATCTTGTTCCTCTTGTGTGGGTTACAAAAACTGAGATGTTATTACGTTTATCTTCTTCACCAGTCTTACCACACTTAATGGGGACAGGTAGGCCGCACTGCTTTACCAAAAAAATCACCCACAGCTATATCCTTTTCTAGAAAGCACAAGACCGGCAGAAGGCCAGATTCTTTAATAACTGCCTGCATCAAGGCCTGCTTTTCCTTTCCCACCCTTACCAGCATTTACAAACCTGTTCCAAAGTTCCAAATGTACATCCTAAGGAGACTGGGCTTATAAACTGCTTTCTTGCTTTAATGTTCACGTTTCAACAGTTGAATTGGCTTAAAATGGAAGGATGGGGAAGAGTAGCTCCAAAGAGGGGTAGAGGAAAGCCTCAAGGATCATTCCAGAAACTGTGTGTGTGTCTCCACCTCATTTAGCATCTTGTTTGGAAAAAACTTTGTGCCCTGAAAACAGGCCATGGCCTTGACTTTTGCTTCTCTCCCTGCCTCAAGGCCAGTTTTCAGTTTGGTTAAGAGAATCAGAGGACTCAGTGCTTTTCTTTTGCAAATATCAAGTGTCAGCTAATAGCCTGCTTAGAGCCTTACCTCAGGGTTCTTCTGCAAGTTAAGTAGGGTCCTTGTGGATCAGTCAGATCCACAAGGTGGAGGAAGGGTGTTGTTGGGGAGTGGGGAATAGAGCTTCAGCTTCTGGGTTTCCCTAAGAATTTAGCTATCCATCCAAGAAGCTGATCCTGTCATGTTGTTTGTGAAGCTATTCCTGGCATTTATCAACTTTCACTCTCCTAAGAAAAAATTCACTTTGTCATATATCTACTGCAATCACGTTTCCTCAGATAGTTGCCATATAGAATCTTCACTCCTTATTGTTTTCTTCAGTTTTCTCACTCATCTTGAAGTATTTCTTGGGTGTCAAGCATTGGGATGGCAGAGAAGGAGACCAACTCCTTCCTGACCCATAGGAGTGTGTTTTGATGAACTTTTGGGATCTGTCTAAATTTAGAAGCCCCAAGTGCCCAGCATGTGTTTGAAAGTGGAAGAATAATGGATGAAACCTTATGAATAGAGATTTTAGGGGAGTAATATGATACGTGTTTTCTTCTCACTAATGGTGCAGTCTCTTTCAGAACTCGGGCTTGTGGTTGAGCAGACTTTCTGCAGTCCCCAACCCTCACAACAAGCCAGGGAAGAGCACCCTACCCTCTAATCTGCTTCTGGATGGCAGCAGAGGCTTCCCAGGAGAAAGGATCTCCAGTTGAGAATGCATGATGTGCACTTGCTACTGAAGCTGGGGCATAGGCAGAGGGAGAGACGCATGGGAGGATGCTCAATGGTGAGAGATAAGGAACAGCTTTCACAGCTCTTAAAATGGGCATTAAGCAGCACCTGAGATCTTTCTGATACATCTGCAAGTGTATCTGTTTCTTAGGCTACTGTAACAAACCAGTGCACGCTGAGTAGCCTAAAACAGAAATGAATATTCTTTCGGTTTTGGAGACTAGAAATCCAAAATTTTGCTCACTCTTCTGGCTTTTGGTCATTGTTGCCAATCCTTGGCATTCCTTGGCTTAGAGTTCATGACCTCCATGTCTGTGTCCATGGTCACATGGCCATCTTTCTTCTGCCCGTCCATGTCTTTCCCATAGGGATCTCTTCTGTGTGTATTTGTTTCGGTGCCTTGTCTTACTCTCTTAGTAAGGAGACAAGTCATATTGGATTAAGGGCCCACCATACTGTCACAGGACCTCAGTTTACATCTTAATTACATCTGAAAGGACCCAGTTTCCTAATAAGGTCACATTCTCATAGGTACCAGAGTTCAGGATTTCACCATCTGTTTAGGGGGACATTATGCAACCTATAATAACAAGCTTCTGGTTGGACCTACTACCTCAGTAGTTCTGCTAAGGATTCAAAGGTGGGCTGAGTACTAGGTGTAAGATTTCTGTTTTAAGAGAGGTGGGGAAAAGCGTTGAGAGTTCAAAGACATAGACCCATGGATGGAGTGAATGGGAACAAGAAAAGGTCAAAGAGATGCCCTTACCAGAATTTAAATAGGGCTTTAAAGGAGGTAGAATTTTTGTTTCTTTTCCTTTCTGTGTTTCACGTGCTTCGGTTACAAGGTTCAGGTCTTTATCTGCTCTTATGGCTGTTTTGTAACAACAACTTAGAGAATAATTACTGTTGTACAAGGGGAAAAAACCAATAAACTCAGGGAACATATTGCCATAACCTAGTGGACTTTCCCCCAAATCATATACTCCTTCCTCCCTGGAGGTCCTACTGTGTGCACTTTCTTTCCTTTTTCTCCATATCCCATGGGGTTTGTGAGCATTATGGACTACTCTGATAGGCATGTGTCCTATCTGCCGACTGTGTGTTGCTGTAGCAAAAGAAAACAAGGCCCTCAAAACAAATCTGTTGATGATCTAATCTAGAGGTTTTGGATGAAAGTCTATTCCATTGTAGCCTCTAGTTTTATATAGAATTTACTTGGTGCATTGATTGGATATTCTAAACAAGAATAAAATGGCAGGATGGGAAGGAAAAGCAATGGAGTTACTTAGTGCAACCTTCCACCCCATGCACACATTCCTTCTATCTCTGCATACTAGATAGGATCAAAAAATCCTCCTCATCACATTCAGGCTAAATAGATTTACCACGTACCTACCTATGCCAGGAACTGTACTAGGTGCTTCTTAGGGGCTCTTTCCTTAACATGCCTAGAGCTGTTGTAACTGTCTTCTCCCTGTCCCAGATGAGGTAAGCAAGGTTTTGAAAGGCTCATGACTGTCCCACAGCCACTATCCCCATGCAGATGCTCTTAGCTCCTATTTTTCTTGAGAGGATGTTGATAGTTTGTAACCCAGGGACCGCATTAGTGCCCTTCTCTTGTTTGTGCTGAGCTTCTGCTCATACTATTAAAATAACTTTCCTTTCTCTGTTTCTGTTGATACTCCATCATCTATGCAGAGTACCTGGGGGCAAGCAGGGCACTCTGACACAATGACTCCTATTGGAGGCTCTGGAGTGGCCTTGGGCAGTTTCCTTCTCTGTGTCCTCATTTGCTGACTATAAAATAAGTGTCATGGTAGCACCTACTCTGTAAGATTCTTGAGAGGCAAAGCGAGTCTGGACAACCCATTCTTTGACATATCTTGATCATCTTTATTTTAAGCTCTTAGTGTCACATAAAATAGGAATTAAAAATACTAACTTAAAGATTTATAAATCAATATAATATACTACCTTACTGCATATTGCATCCAATTTCCCCAAAACATCTGACAGCCTATCTTGTACTAGCCTTTTAGTACTTCTCTTCTTCAGTGAAGGGAGCATGGTGGGGTGCAGATAGTCTTAATGCTGTATGAGTGGCCAGGGTCTAAGGGTAGTAAGCACCTAGTCTTTGAATAAGTGGATAACAAAATTATGCACAAAGGAGGATGTCTTGGTTCAAGGAATTGTACATGGCGCCCAGTGCATGCAACACCGTTGTTTTTGTTGTGGTGATGGTTAGAACATGTTATACTTGCTAATTAAAACTCTTAAAGGAGTGACTAAACACAGAAGGAAAAGCCATAGGTTCCCACACTTCCTTTTTTTCCCTTTGTAGAAGTCCTTTCATATTTAATACATATTTATAGAAATAAAATGTTATGGAAAATATATCTACATACCTAAGTATTTTCAGTGAGTGAACTTTCAACAGCATGAAAGATCTTTTCACATCTACTTTTTTTTCTTTATTTCTTTTTTTTTCCCCCCATGGCTTCCAGAATGGAATTGGCCCACAGTAGTAGCTCAATATATGAGTAGAGGGAGATTTCCACTGAAAACAAGTATTTATCCAAGTGTAGGACTTTGTATCAAATGTTACAATTGCAGACCTCAGAGGGGGGCAGAAACTCTCCTCTGACAGTGACTAATTCTGTGATTGTGGTTCCAAATTCTTTGAATCTTTTTTGTGCCATTTGTAAAATGGGGATAATATCTACTTCATAGAGTTGATGTGAACACTTAACCTTAATAACACTTAAGGTTATTTGAAGCACTTAACAGAATGCCAGAAACATGGCAGAATATAACTATTTCAGAGTATCCTGTGAAAGGCATGGCTGCCCATCTTCCACTAGATTGATTCTTTTCCTGTCACTTTGGACCTACAACCATGGCCAGTGAGATTTAATGAGTTCTTAGCTCATCTTTTGTGAAACATAAATGCTAATATTTAATAGTTCTCAAATCTTATAGGAATGTCTCAGATAAAATGAAAGAACATTCAAAGAAAGTTAATTTGGAAACAATTTAGAGTTGTAGCCCAACTCCTAATTACTTGCAGGTGACAATCATTCTGTATCAATTATAAAATCGCAGCATTCCTTTCTCAGCTTTTAATTCATATCTTGACTATCTCCTGGCTGCACAGTGGGTAAAAATTAATTTAAATTGAAGTTAAATAATTGGAAAAGACCACAAATAGGTCCCTAGAACTAATAATCCTTGGCAACAAATGTGGATTTAGTTTGAATTTAGAAGACTTTGTGGCAGAATAGATTCTTGGTTGCATGACAAGGACTGTGTTGAATGAATGAATAAGAGGAGTTTCTTAGATTTTGGACTAGTTGCTAATTGAGGTCTCCACTACGTCTGAGAATCAAAGAATTTGTAAGTCTGAATTCTCTGCTTTTTAAAAATTAGCTTAAGTTACTAGAAAAATACAAAAATCAAGAGATGACATAAAGAACATATAATTTTCTATTCTTTATCTAAAAGGTGGGAGCAATGTTTTCCTCCTTGTACCTGACAAAGTCACAGGAAGAAGTAGTAGATACTCTGCAGGGCAGATTGGTCTCCCTTTTCTGTGCCAGTGCACATTAACTGCCCACAGGATCTCTGTTTTTTCCAGTGGTGTACATGTGCAGAGTAGGACTCATATTTCGCTCTCACGTGCAGTGGTGCTCACAGCATCACTAATAAAGCTGGAACAGACATGCTGCTCCCTGGAACTTCATTACTATGTTTTGGCATTTATTTACCTCCAGGGCCTTCAACCTCTTACACAGCTTGGACACAAAGGAACCCCGAGTCCACAGTTTACAAAAGGGTATTTGGGTATGACGATAGGTTCTTGAATTTGTTTCTTAAGATTCCTAACCACAGTCCTGCCCATGTGTTTTTAATTAATCTTTTTTCTTGAGCAAATTAGTGTTGCATTTGCTGTCACTGGCAACCCAAGTTTTCTAATAAAAGTGCCTTCTAGGTGTTGGGCCCTGACTGAGGCTCTGAGAATTATATGGAGAGCAACCACTGTTGCATGTCTCCATGGAGTAGATGGTTTATAGGACCAGACACGTTAATTGGGGAAGCACACTAATGACTGGAAATTTCCAAAACAGATCTACTCTAACAAATAACACACAGTCCAATCAGGATGTATTACAGAGGGGTGCCTGGGTGGCTCAGTCATTGGGCGTCTGCCTTTGGCTCAGATCATGGTCCCGGAGTCCTGGGATTGAGCCCTGCTTTGGGCTCCCTGCTTGCCGGGAAGCCTGCTTCTCCCTTTCTCATTCCCCCTGCTTGTGTTCCCTCTCTAGCTGTGTTTCTCTCTGTCAAATAAATAAATAAAATCCTTAAAAAAGAGAAAGAAAAACATATAACAGATTGAAGAGAACAGTGGTAAAGACTTTCCTGAGAAAGAAATCTATGATCTTAAATATGGAGAATGACTAGGAAGTAAGTAGGAGAGCAAAAAGGGGAAAAGAATTCTTTTTTTTTTTTTTTTTTTTTTTGGGGAAAAGAATTCTAAAGAGAAAAAAATTAAATAATAAATACTTTTGGATAAGAAAAAAAAAGTAAAATATGGTAAAAAAAAGAAATCCAGAGAGAAAATAGCACAGGAAGAAGAAAACATGGCATAAATGTCCTGTGGTAGGAGGAGCAAGGCATGGTCAAGGAAAGAAAAGAGGTCAGAGTAGCAGGCTGTGAGAACAAGGAGGAGCGTGGCTAGGGTGATTGCTAGAGAGACAAATCAGGCAGATTATGGAAGGTCTTCAAAGAAATTTTAAGGAGTATTGTCTTTTATTGTAAAAATAATGAAAAACCATCTAGTCATTGGTCTTAGGTTGTAAATTCAAGGCTCATCAAAGCAAAATAGATTTGTCTAAGGCTGCATATTGCTCACGTGGCAAACTTGGATCCAGAACTCATGCCTCGGATTCCTAGGTGACCTACAGAAGCAGTTTCTGATAGTCCTTAGTGTTCTGAATATCCCAAAGGGACAAAGATCTTAAATGGATTTAGAAAATCGCAAAGTTGCTATGAGGGTATATTCCCAACATAACACCGATTATACCTGTGAAAAGTTTATATGTGAACTTAATGTAATTACACATAGGAAGTGCTATGACTTCTAGAAACACCTATCTACCAACAGTTTAAAAAGTGATTCCCTTACAACTTCACACCCATTAAGGTTGTTATTATGGAGGGGGAGAAACAAAAACAAAATAGAAAACAGGTGTTGAGGGAGATGTAGAGAAATGAGAACTCCAGTGCATTGCTGATGGGAATGTAAAATGGTACAGCTGCTTTAGAAAGTATGGTGTCCATCAAAAATTAAACATAGAATTCCTGTGTGATACCCACATGAAGTGAAAGCAGGGATTCGAACAGATATCTGTACACTAATGTTGATAATAACTATTTAATTTATTTTTTTTAAGATTTCATTTATTTATATATTTGACAGAGATAGCACAAGCCAGGGCAGCTGCAGGCAGAAGGAGAGGGAGGAGTAGGCTCTCTGCTGAGCAGGGAGCCCGAAGTGGGGCTCAGTGCCAGGACCTGGGATCATGACCTGAGTCGAAAGCAGACGCTTAACTGACTGAGCCACCCAGGCCCCCGTAACATTGTTTAAAACAAACTGAGGGACTTGGAGGGAGCGGGGTAGAGGGATGGGAGAGCCTGGTGGTGGGTACTGGGGACACCTAAAGCGTGGAGCACTGGGTGTGGGGAATGGGGAATGAATCTTGAACAATGGGAAAAAAAATTTTAAGTAACAATAAAAAAAAAAAATAAATAAAATAAAATAGTCAAAAGGTGGGAATAACTCAGAGCACATCAGCAGATCAATGGATAAATGGAAAATGGATATATACATAAGATGGAATAATATTCAAGTTTATAAAGGAAAAAATCTAATACATGCTACAACATGAATGAATCTTGAAAACATTATGTTAAGGCGAATAAACCAGATTAAAAGGAAAAATAGTGGATAGTTCCACTTATGTAAGATGCCTAGAGTGATCACATTCATGGAGACAGAAAGTAGGATGCTGGTTACCAGGGGCTGGGGGGAAGTGGGAAGCTGTTGAATCTTGAAACAGATTTTACTTTGGGATGATAAAAATGTTCTGGATATGGAGGTTTGTAATAGTTATACAATGATGTGAATTAACTTCAGGCTACTGAACTGTTAAGATATAAATTTTATATTTTGCCACCACACACAAAAATATTAAAAAGTTTTAATGTTAACTGTTGTCTCCTCATTTTAATACTATAAGTGAATTTATAATACAGATAAAATGATGCTATTACTTGATGAAATATAATGAACAATTATATATTCTTTCTTCTGCTAGTTTCTGCATATGAAGGATGCCCTTTCTCCTGTACAGAAGCAATGTTATTAAAGGCTTTTTTGTTTTAATAAGAGAAGGCTTGAAAACATAAAAACAGTCATGAACTTACATGAATGTGTGTTTAATCTGCCACAAAAAGTTCTGCCTCAGGAATATTTCTGCAGTTCTACATTTTTGTTAAAAGAGTTTGTAAATAAATATGGCTTGTAATTTTAGATTTCTGTAACTCTGAGAACATCTCCATACAAATAACTTAAAATTCAAAGTTTTGTTTGAATACTTACCCTTTCCCTAAGTCAGAAGTATGTTTTTGGTTTAAATTATTTAGATTACCAGATAAATTTCCAAATTAAGTCTTTTCCTAGAGGGTTTTATACTGGGTCTACAATTTTGGTGTCCTATGCTTGAGGGTCAGACTCCTGGAGAGGAATAGACCCATGGAAGCAGCAAAATGCACAAATTGTATTTCTGGGCAAAGTATCTGTCCTCTGAGTTGACCAAAAGTCTGGACAGTCTTTCAAATGTTAGAAGTTCATGGTTGTGATTCCCATGCACTGTCTTCCTTAGGAAATATTTCTTACTTGTTCAAGTGTTTCTGAGAGGACATGGGATCTAAGCTGGACATGTTCACTGGACAACCTAGTGAACTCACATGCTATCCTGGTGCCTTAGGCCTCTCCTCTTGGAAACAAACAGACTCCTCCAATTGTAACTGGAGAAGCACGGAATGGAGGACAATTTTAACCTCCTTTGTTCTAGGCCCTGTATTTTACCAAAAAATAACCTTTAACTTTTATGGAAGCCAGTGCTGCTTGTGCTTAATTCTCACTTAAAACTTAAATTAGTTCTTCACATTCCCCTGCTGAAATCCTCTCCATTGTCTATCCATTGTTCTTAGAAAATAATAGAAAATGTTTAATGTAGTCTTCAGGGAAGAGTTTGGGGTAATGGAAAAGTTAGCTCATGTTATATATATGAGCCATATATATATATGTTAAAATATATATACATATATATGTATATATAACCATCTCTTTACCCTTCCTACCCAACTTTATGTGCTTGGTGTCTTTCGGCCTTCATTACTCTCTATAAAATCTTGCACATTGAGATGCTGAAAATGTATATTTTGAATCAAAATTAAAATATGTCTAACAAAGCACTTATGAATCTAAGTTTTCCCTTGGGGACACTGCACCTCTATAACTTAATTCTCCATCTTGAGACTGTCATATTGGGGAAAAACAGGATATTTTAACCAGTACATTATATTCCTTTTCACCTCTGTCCTTCTCTTAATAATAGTTAAAGCCATTAATGTCTCTGGGGATATCCATCTGATAATAAGCATTTAAGGCAATGAAAGGATTATGTAAACTCCCAGTGGAAACCATATCATTTAAAATTTTGAATTCAAGTACTCCTTTGTTTTTAGCGAGTCCGTTGCTCAGATCTCCGTTAGATTCAGCAGTGAGATGGGACTTAGCAAACTATTTTTGCTCCCAAGTAAAAACCCCCCTGTTATATAACAAGAATATCACAGGTTTGTATATAGTTTAACAAGTTCTTTGATGGACAATATATCTCTAATCCTTTCAGCCATAAAATTGAAACTGTTAGGAATCAACACTATCATTTTTAAATTTTTTCTTTTTATTAAATATAATGTATTATTTGCTTCAGGGGTACAGGTCTGTGACTCATCAGTCTTACACAATTCACAGCACTCACCATAGCACATACCCTCCCCAGCATCCCTCACCCAGCCACCCTATCCCTCTCACCCTCTTCCCCTCCAAAAACCCTCAGTTTGTTTCCTGAGATTAAGAGTCTCTTATGGTTTGTCTCCCTCCCCAATCCCATCCTGTTTCATTTTTCCCTCCTTCCCCCATGACTCCCCACCCTACCTCTCAAAATCCTCATATCAGAGAGATTATGTCATAATTATCTTTCTCTGATTGACTTATTTTGCTTAGCATAATACACTCTAGTTCCATCCATGTTGTTGTAAATGGCAAGATTTCATGTTTTTGAAGGCTACATAGTATTTCAGTGTGTGTGTGTGTGTGTGTGTGTACACATATATATATATATATATATATACCATATCTTCTTTATCCATTCAACTGTTGATGGACATCTAGGCTCTTTCCATGCTTTGGGTATTGTGGACATTGCTGCTATAAACATTGGGGTGCATGTACCCCATCGGATCACTACATTTGTATCTTTAAATACCCAGTAGTGCAGTTGCTGCATCGTGGTGAGGGTCTGAAGCTCTATTTTCAACTTTTTGAGGGACCTCCATACTGTTTTCCAGAGTGGCTACACCAGATTTCATTCCTACCAACAGTGTAGAAGAATTTCTTTTTCTCTGCACCCTCATCAACATCTGTCATATCCTGATTTGTTAATCTTAGCCATTCTGACTAGTGTGAGGTAGTATTTTATAGTTGACGACTCTTAGAGAATTAAGTGGTTTGTTCCAAAATGCACTGACAGCAGGAATAAGGGTGAAGACTTAGGTCCCATTCTTCTCAGTCCACTGTGATTTTTGGAAGTGGTATTTAATGCTTTGTTTTTATCAGTTATAAAAGTACCCTGTTCATTGTAGAAAATAAAGAGAAAGTAATAAAGTATAAAGATGAAAATTTAGAAATACTTTCATTCGGGGCGCCTGGGTGGCTCAGTTGGTTAGGCGACTGCCTTCGGCTCAGGTCATGATCCCGGAGAACTGGGATCGAGTCCCATATCAGGCACCCTGCTCGGCGGGAAGCCTGCTTCTCCCTCTCTCAGTCCCTCTGCTTGTGTTCCCTCTCTAGCTGTGCTTCTCTCTGTCAAATAAATAAAATCTTAAAAAAAAAAAAAAAGAAATGCTTTCATTCTTACCATTTGGTTAACCACTGTTCACATTTTATTGTTTTCCTTTCCAGGTTTCTGTGTGTGTGTGTGTGTGTGTGTGTGTGTGTGTGTGTGTGCGCACGCGCATGCAGTTATGTGTATGTGAATTCTCACAAAATGGAGATCCTATTGTATTGTAACTGACTTAGAACAGGTGTGCAGCAATGATAATGGAACTATTTCAGTGTGTCTGTAATGTAACCTGGGTCTCATTTTCTCCTTCTATCTGCTACGAATGAAGAGATGAAATCGGGCCAGAGGAAATACCTGCTCCAAGTAAATCCCCTTTTATTTTCTTCAGTTTCACAAAACATATTCCCAGCGACCTGAAACCAGAGAGAGAGAGAGAGAAATATTTGATCTATGGGGGCCAAATAGATGTAATAGAAATCAGACAGATAGACCTGACTTGGAACTATGAAATGTCATAGTCAGTGATTTCAAATAGTCTTTCAGATGCTGCAGGGTCTCCTGTCCAACTGAGGAGTAGGCTGCATTGGCACAGAACAGTGGCAAGCAGAGGGAGGGAGGTAGTGTTGTGTAGATTTAAGCCATTGGCTATGGAGATGGACAGGTGAGGGTCTGAGGCTCTGCTCTGCAGCCTAACTAGCCATGTGATATTCCCAGAGGCGCTGATTCTCAGCTATCTCCTCGGTTAAATGGGAATAAATATGTAGTTTATGTAAATCATTTTTATAATACCTAGAAACTTAAAAGATGGAAACTTTAAACACATGGGATCATCATACCGCTTGGTGGTATGACATGATCTGGCTCACTTTTGGGGCACTTGGCAGAAGACCCTCCACTTACTTGGTTAGTTGGTGAAATTCCTGGGTTTTGGCAGTGCCTGTTCTTATTTTGCAGACTTTGCTTTCTTGGGGACCGTATTTGCCCCCCACCACTCCCACATCCACGTGGCCAGATCTGCTAATTCAACTCAGAACATTTTTATATAGGCCCTCTGGTATGTTACCTGATGTGGTAGGCACTTTGGGTTTAAAAGGATAAGTAAGAACATGTCTTTCCCCTCTGAAGTGCTAATGGAGAAGTAAAAACAAACAAACAAACAAAAAGTGATGTTGTATATACCCAAATGGAAGATCTATAGTACAATGTGCTTGTCTGGTGTAAGCTCACAAGATTTTATAAAAATTCAGACTTCATCATGCAAAGGGGGCAGGAATATCCCTTCATGTCCCTCCAGAAATACTCAGAAAGGTTAGAAACAGGCATACAATATATCCTCAAAAGCTGATTAAAAGCCTGAGCACATCATTTTTTCTCCTTGACGGAGTGTGTAGGGGTTTGGGGGTGGGGGGGGAGCTTGTCTGCTGTCCTTGCTTCATTGTTTCCTTCCTTCTACCCCAGAACTCCCATGTAAACCAGATTCTGGTGCCACAGTGAGGATAGTACATGTTTTGCCCTCCTTGAGTTTCTGGTCTGCCATTAGATCCAGAGAAGTAGTTACAAAGTTATAATCTTGCCTAGTTGAGGTTAAGTACAGAGTCCTCCTATGAGAGAACACAGACTGGCCATCTCTCACCAACGTGGTGAGTCAGTAAGGGTTTCCTGGAGTACAGGACATCCAAGCTGAAAACTAAGCAGTAAGTAGGGCTTAACCACCATGGGCACAGAAAGAAAGCTATTCCAGTCTGGCCTGGAGCTGAGGGAAAATGATAGGTCATCTGGAGGTTAGACAATGAGGTACTTCCAAGATGACAGACTTGGAGTGTACATTTGGGGATAGAGTTCACTAAGTCGTTGTAGTGCTAGGCGTTGGGCGAGCTACACTTTGTTCTCGCTTTGCCTCACTCCAGGAATGTGTCTGAGTCTGCCTTTATTTTCTAGTAGAAAATGAACAACATCAATAACAGACTGAGAAGGAGCCCAAAGAAAGCTTTGGGCATAAAATTTTTTAGTATGTAATTACCAAGGACTTCATTTTTATGCTAATGCAGGAACTTCCCTTACTTTGAAGCTGTTAAAAATAATGGGCCATATCACTTTTTCCTCTGTGATGGTCCAGAGGAGATTGATTTCTCCCATTGGGTGGGACTGTCTCCAGATTCCTGGGTCAAATCAGCCAGAGAATTATGTCTGGAAGGAAGGACAGCTCTAGCTTTTGACAGAGTGGACTATGGAGTCACAAGGTGTGGGAATGAATCCAGGCTCTGCCCTTATCCAACCATACACTTTTAGGCAAGTTACAGAGTCTTTCTGAGTTGTCCTGTAAATCACAAACCATAAACAGTGTAGGTTTGTTGTGAGGCACAAGACGATGCTCTAGGTACCTAAAACAGTGAGTGGTGTATAGGAAGCTGTCACAGAAGAGCTGGTTTTAGTGGAGGTGATTATTCAGCTTCATTGGTTGAAAACTATGCCTTGAGGGAGAAGACACCCAACTGGATTTCAGGTCTCTGTGTAGAGGGATATTTGAGTGTCTCAGCTGTCTGAGTAGGGAAGTTAAGAAAGAATGTCTTCTTCTTTTGCATTTATTTGTCCCTCCATGACCCCAAAATAAAAAGTGCCTCCTCGAATGGTCACATGAGGGTGTATACCTTGGTTACTGAAAATCTCTATCAAAATCCCTTCCTCTCCACAGGGCCCTCCTCATTCTTAAGGGCAGCATTTTCCTACCAAGATCTGCATCATTGCATAACCCAGCAGTTCTCAAAGAGTGCTTTGTAATAACACTAGGACCTTGTTCTTTGTTTTGTTTTCTATTTTCTACCAAGTTGATTTTGACTGATGGAAAAGCAATGGTGCGAAAATCCTGTGGTACCTTAGCACACAAGTCAAGGGGATGGCAGCAAACCATGCTAGAAATCACTGAATATCTCATTAGTGCATCCATGCAATGTTTAAAAAAAAAAAAAAGCTAATTTGATCTTGTAATAAAAATTAATATTATTCAATCTAGACCTTTGAGTACACATCTTTTTCATATTCTTTGTGATAGGATTGGGAATATATGTAAGGCACCAGTATGATTGTCTTGGGAAAAAAAAAAAAATCGCTCAGACTTTTGTTTGAACTATAAGCCAGACTAGCAGCTTTGTGTGTGTGTGTGTGTGTGTGTGTGTGTGTGTGTGTGTGTGTGTAATTCTAAGTGAGAGGAAAATGACAAATCATGGTTATGCAAACTAGGGTATTTTCTTGACTTTTGCTCAAAAATGAACAAAGTGTGCTTATCGCCTGAGGAAAACAACTAGATAGTATTTGTTGCAATGATAAAATCTTGACCTTGAGGCAAAATGTAGTTTTAGAAAATTCAAACTTGCCTCTGCAGTAAGCTTAATAGTTTCCTTGATTTCAGTTTGTTCTGATGAGATTAGAGGTAATATTAACAAATGATTTTTTCTATTTTGTAACAAAACCTATTGACATTTACAAGATTTGTAGCAGTCAGATAAACACAACTTTCCAAATACATGATGTTATAAAATCATGTTGCATGGGTAAACGATAATTCAAAGTATAATATCACCAATGGACTTTAATATGATAAAGTATGAAATTTTATTAATATAGTTTCATATTTCACATTGCAATAACCCCTAAATATTTACCACTTGTTGAGTTTTAGTATAGGATTAAATATCCATGATTACCTTGAAAAGGCTATTAAAACATCCTTTCCTTTAACAACTATGTATGTTTGTGAGATAGGATTTTATTTATGTGTTTTAATAAAAATATCCTATCACAACAAATAGAAAAATACAGCTGTTTTTCTTAAGCAAAACACTAGTCTGGCAAAAATGCAACTGACACATTCAGTAAAATTTTTTAATTTAAAAGATTTTTTAAAAATTTGATATTGGCATATAACACATTGAAAACAATTTTAAATTAACGTATAAATAGTTCTATCTTAATTCCTAATACTGACCTATTGATATAACCCACATAAACAAAAGCTGTTTGGGATCCACAATAATTTTTAAGTGTAAAATGGCCTTGAATCCACAAAGTGAAAATCACTAGTGAAGCTAAAAGTACTTTCTCTGTAAAGGGGATTCAGAAGTTCTTTCTCTTAAATGCATACCAGAAGCACAGAAACACAAGGCTGGGGCAAGAGGAGGTGTTGTTAAGTGTATATGTTGTTTCGTCTTTTTAAACTGCTAAGTTCCCTTCCAAATTTGATATCCTAGAATTCTGAGGAATTCACTTTTAGGTATGGTTTTGTGGATGGGAAGAAAAAAAAAAAACTAAAAAGGAAAAAATGAGAGAGGGTGGGGGTAATGTGGAGAGGTAGGTTGAAGGATTATTAATTTAGGCAAGTGTCAGCACCTCTCAGAGCATTAATTTTTTTATGATGTTTAGTGTAGATGGTTTATAATCCTCCCCAGCTTCTGATAATTTCTTAGATCAATGAAACTATTAAAATAAGAAGGAAACCCTAAGGAGTATGGCCCTCTAAATACCTTTGGGGAAGTTGGAAAGGAAAACTTTAACATCTGAACTAAAGCTTAGAACAATCTGGTAAATTTTGATGTGCTTGAACTTAATAAGTCTCTTAGTTTTACCAAATAATTGAACAATTCGGTGAGTTTTCCCTGGAAAATGATAGTCCTTTCTGGTTGAGCAAAATGCTGCTCTGGACCCTATAAGGACCCTATGCTTGAATGATGACTTTCTATGAACCCCTTCCTACATAGGTGTGTGTTCAAAACACTTCTTCCCCTTTAACATCCATTGTTATATCCATGCAGTCATGTGTGGTGAAAGAGTATCAAGCTAATAGTACCCTTGAGGAAACGCAAGTGTGGAAAGGTTAAATGACTTGCTCAAGGTCTCAGTGTGGCCTAATGGCCCGCTAAGTTCTTGGATCCCTTACTTTGAAGAGCTTGTATTTCACTGGGAAATAAACATTGCATGTGTGATCCCTTTTGATAGTATGGCAGAAAAAATTGGACACAAAAAGGACAGATTGATTTTTATTCTCAGAGCTGTTACTCAATTGGTGCACATCACTTACCTTTACTGAAAATGTGTATGTTTCTCCCACCCCTTCATAAAATAGTGCTGGTAGCTCAGGTTGAAATGTGAGAATTAGAGGAATAAATAAGATGCTAGCAGAGCACATGCACAGCATCTCATAATTGGTCAATCAGCATGCCTTGCTGTCCTCATTGGTAAGGGAGTTGGAGGCAGGAAAAATCACTGTGAGTTGGTATCTGCCAGTTGCATGCCTGCCCCTAAAGTATTCATGGATTTGTGAAGGCTAGAAGCAGTGTTTTGGGGAGGCAGGTGTTTGATGGAATAGGTCCAGGATGAGCAAATGAAGTAAAAATATGCATGGAACATGGAGGGAGGGGAGCAAGCCTACTCTAGGCTCTGGCAGTTATATTGGTATTACACGGTTGTTCCTGTACATAGTTCTTACCTAGGTTTTCTCTATTTTTGTCTATAGTTTCCATGTGATTTCACCTGAACTTGTGGCTTGAACTACCCATGTGCTGGTTCCCAAGTTTATGCCTAGAAGCATGCCCTCCCCTTCGAACTCAGTACCTGTCCTTCCAGTTGCTTTCTTAACATCCGTTTCCACTTGGAACTCTGGCTGAGTCTTGGATTCAGCCTATGAAAAGGAGGACTCTTGGTTTCTCCTTGCAAACCTGATTCTCTATTTTAGTAAAGTGCGCTACAACTCACCCTACTGTGCAATTCAAATGCCTAGATTTCTATCTTTATTCTTCTTCCCCTTCCATCTAGCATCTAGTCAACCATCAGGTTCATATAGCATAACATACAAAATGTACCCAGGAACCGTTCACCTCTCTTTTCTGTGGCCATCTGGTACAGGTCTCTATAGTCCTTTACAAGGACTATGGTAATGGTCTCCTAAACTTTCCTCTCTTATTGTACTCTTGCCCCCCACTCCTTTCTATCCTCCACTAGTCAGATAATGCATTTGAAACATAAACCATATCCTGTTATTCCTATACTTAAAATTATAATCACCTTCCAATGAATTTGGACTAAAACTTAAGTTCTGTATTGCCTACTCCTATAACGTGTATATAATTGATCCCTGCCCTTCTCTAGACCTCATCTCAAGACATGACCCATGCCTCTGCACCTACTGATCTCCAGCTCCACTACTTTCTTCCTGTTCTTAGAAAATGGCCAAGTTTAATCCTGCCTCGTGGTCTTCGCATCTGTTGTTCCCTCTTTCTGAAATGCCCTTCTTACAAGAGCATTCCATGGATGCCTCCATGGGTGGCTCCTAACCAGTGGAGCTGGTTAACTCACCCCTGTGGACCTCAGTGTTGCCAATGATCTACTCCCATTATTTTCCTCCCGAACATTCTAATACTAAATGAGGACTTCCATCTACTTCTCTCTGTGCACATGCAGGAGGAGAGACCTGGTTCTGTAAAAAAAAAAAAAAATCACAGTATGTGTGCATTGCTGGTGCTCTTGCTGCCCGAACTTACCCTGCTCTCTTCCTCTTTATCCTATAGTTCTAGGTGCCTATTTGCATGCTTAAGAAACTTCGATTTGTTAATCACCCACTTTTTTAACAGGTAATATTTATTGAGTCTCACTATCTAGTGGACCCTTTAAATGTATTATGTTATTCGATCTTTACATCCTATTTGAGACTTGGATACTAGGATTCTCCTCATCTTACAGTTATGTCCAAAGCTACACAGCTAGGGTTCAAACCCATGTCTAATTCTAAAGCCTATTTTAATATCAGATTTAATATACTTATGAAGTAAAATGATTCTACCAAGTAGACCCCCAATCTATTATCCCTTTTAGTGAAAGTCTCTATCTTACTGCCTAAATAAATAATCACACTAGTAAAGGCAGCACAAAGGATTGTTTTCATAGGAAGGGGAAAAGGACTTGTCTCTTCCACATTTTTTTTATTTCCCCTCCTTGGGCTGCCTACTGCTAAATGGTTTTTAAATAGCAATTTAACCACCCACAGAGAGACCTCGGTTTACAAATTTTCTTAGTACACATCAGTGCTGTTACACTTTCCCTGGTTTTGGAGGTTTGGTTTAGTTTGTGCTTAAAATAATAAATGGATACAACTTGCAAGCATAACACAAGTGACTAAATTTGAAAAGGAAAATGTGTTTATCTACATATTTTCCTTTCAGTCTGTTTCTGTAGAGATGAAAAAATATCTGGCACCTGAAGCTGCAGTTGTAGCAGAGAAAAATCTTTTAAAGTATATAGAATCACAGAATGCTGTAGCTGGAAGGGACACTGTCTGGGGGTTGGTGACAGAGAATACAGGTCTCGTTCTTTCCATGATCACGTAGCAAGGGAGTGGTTGTGTGGTCGGTTATGAAGCACAGTTTATTCAGTAAGGGGAGGGAGGCTTACTTTCTCAGCCTAATTTTCCTTCATTTGTAAAATATGAGCAGTAATAATGCTTACCCCAGAGAGTAGTTGTTGCATGCATCATATGTAAATTGTTTATCATTGTGCCTGACCCACATGTGCCCAAGAAATACCAGCTGTCCTGCTCCTCTCTTTCCTCATTTCTTTCTTCTTTTGCATATTATTTTCTTCAGTGACAGATTTTTTTTTTTAAGCCTTCTGGGTTTGTGTACTGTTTTCTCAATGCTAGATAATTATAATTTTTATCTGGAAAACAAATGATTATTGCTTTGTTTTCTAGGTTCCAATAGATGCCACTTGCCCCTTCATTTCCAAACAAAACTTTGTTCTGATACCTTCATGAGTCTGGACTGCTCTTTTCTCCCATTATTCCCTAACAAACCTTAGAATGTTTCCTAGAGCTCAAACACTGCACTCGATGTGCACATAATTACTTTATTCACCTCACACAGAAAAGCTAAAGCCAGAATTATTGCCACTCTTCAGTGGAATAAATTAACTGAAGGAGGGTAGGTAACTTACCCCAAGTTATGTGGCTTATAAGAGAGCCACAATTTGAAATCTGGACCATTTCAACTCCAAGCACAATTATCTTACTGCCTGTCATTCATAACTATCATGGAGTTGGTTACTTGTTTATGGCAAAGATTTTAAAATCCCCCATGATTAAGGATTAAACTTAAGAGCCAGGGGAGAAGACTCAGATCCCATCATCAGTACTGGGCTGCCTCTTTCAGCCAGAGCTGTCAATTAGAACTGTAAAAAAGCCTATAATTACCGGTATAATTCCTGATCGGACCCAAGCACCATGAGTTCCTAGATTCTGCCTCTTGTGTAGAGATAGTGTTGGATAACAGTTGATGTCAATCCCAAATGTTAAATATACCTTCAGAGTTGCGGAAATCCAAGTTTTTATAACTAAATCTGATGAACAGGAATTCTCATATCTACAAAGGAAGGTCATTTTTTTTTAGTGTGAATATCTCTTGTGCTCCTACTTTATAAGGTTAAATGATCTCTTTGGGTGGCTAGTTTCTGTTCATTAAAAAGAAAATACTATTGCATTCCTTAGCAGTCCATTATATCTTTGTCATCCGTGACTTTATTTCACAAGACTTAACATTTTCTTTACATCTTGCTCCTTATATATTATCTACCTACGACAAGTGCATCATCTTTGCCTATTAAAATTTTACCCATCATTCAGATTTCACTTCAAAAGCCATCTTTAGGCTGAAAGTCTTTCCTGATTCTTTCATTTACCCTATCCCTCCACCCCTTCCAAACCAAAACAGACACTGCAGCTGGAGGTGATGGCACCTGCCCTTGAACTTCATAGTTTCAGCTTTTCCCTCTTGTGACAATTAACATTGCCTACTTCATCCAATAAGTTATTCTGTACCTATCTTCATTCTCTAGAGTCTGAGCTTTAGCAAGGTAGGGATTGTTGTATAATTAGGATGCTTAGAGTTTACTAGAAAAAAAGAGAAAGTACCCCACAAAAATTGACTTACATGGTAAAATATTTATCCCTTTTAACAGAGGTTCTGAGTTAACAGAGTTCCAGAATCACTTAATTTAACTACTCAACAATTCTGAGAGTGGAATTTTTTCTTTGTTTCTGCGAGTCTCTTGGTTTTCTCCTCATGGAAGCAGGATGGCTGCCACAGTTGCAAACAGCACCTTCTCAGAGGTCAACATTTAACAAGGGAAGGGAAGAAGTAGGTTTATTGCCTCTACAAGCCTGTTTTTATCTAGGAAGAAAATATTTCCCCGAAGTTCTCCATTAGAATTCCTGTGTGTCTCATTAGCCAGAGCTAGTTCACACGCTTGCTCCAAATCAATGACTAGCAAAGGGGAATGGGATTATCACCATTGGTTTAGATCAATTTAAGTTTAGGTCAGTCAAAATGTATCCTCTGGGTTAGGGGAGGGGTCCATCTTTGCTGAGCATACTGCCATCTGCCTGACTGATGGATAAAATTGGAGTTCTGTTAGCAATCGGGGAGGAAATGGCTCCATTAAATAGAATCAAGCATTTTTGAATATATTGAATTTATATTCAGTAGATGAAATAATATTTGCCATACCTTAGACTTAGCTATCTCTGCATTTTTCACAAGGGCTGGCAAGATCTCAATGCGTGTTTATTGGACATAGTTAATATTTATTGGATAAAAAAATGTTATTTACTATATGATAGACATGGTTCTAGGGGTTAGATATACAATGGTAAGTAGAAATAATATTGAATCCCTGTCATAAATATAACAATAATAACTGAGCTTACTATGTGGGAAGTACAGTGCTAAAAATTTTACATGTATCACTTTAATTCTTAATCCTATAGTATGGGTTCTATTAAAGTCACCGTTTTTTTCTGTCAAGAAAACTGGCACACAAAGTTAAAAAAGAAATCTTGACAAAGTAAAAATCAAGACAAGTTTCATTTGAATCTCCCCTCCCCCCCCCTTTTTTTTTTAAAGAGAAAGCATGTAAGCAGGATACAACCAGGGGGAGGGGCAAAGGGAGAGGAAGGGGGAAACAATCTTAACAGACTCCCACTGAGCAAGAAACTTCCATGGGACTTGATCCCAAGACCTTGAGATAATGACCTGAGCTGAAATCAAGAGTTGAATTTTAATAGTCTGAGTCACCCAGATACCCCTCATTTGAATCCTTTTAAAGAGGGTGTGTGTGTGTGTGTGTGTGTGTACATGAGTATAATAAACTTACCTTACTTGTTAGAGTGGTGAGTACTCTGATTTTATTCTTGTTTGAAGAACAACTTTTATTATGGCCTCCCAGTCTTTCTTAAATTCCATGAAAGACCACTTTATCTTATGTTTGGGATTCAGGGCACAAGACTACATACCTGTGTGGCGTTTTAGATGATGCTCCTCTTCTGTTATCCTGAGAATTTACCTGAAGACTAACCTCTGGTTTTTGAGTCTCCCCTTGTAGACTGGGAGAGTATAATATAGCAGTTTGTTCAGTCTTCTAGTTTTGAACCACTTTATGTTTATATCAACAAAAAATCCCAGAAAATAAGTCACACTGTTTAATGATAAGCAAAGATTTAGATGACATATTTTATTTTCCTTGTATAATATCTTTAAAAATTGTTGCTCCTGCTTAAAAATGGAGATGTTTTTGCACAATATGTGGATTTGTACCTCGTACTGGAAAGCAGGGAGATTGGAGGCACTGGGGGTGCATGCTCGCAGGGCCACAGTCGGCAGGAACTGAGTAGTTGCTGCCTGTCTTGCATGAGACCAAGACCTCCAGTTTGACATAACTTACTCATTTTAGGTGTCTGCTATATTAGCCAGAATCTCCTCCAGCAAGCAACTCCAAAATTTTAGTGACAATGTCAAAACTTTAGTGCAACAGCAAACATTTATTTTTTGTTCATATCATGTAAGACCTGTGGTTCAGCTGGAATTCTTGGATGTGTGACCTGGATGGTCATATAGGGTCTTATACTAAAAAGGTCCCAACTTTGATTGAATGTGATGTTGCCACTCTCTAAAAGTCCTTAATTTTTGAATAAGGAACACTAGATTTTCATTTTTCAGCAGGTCCCCTACATTATGTAGCCTGTTCTGCTGCTAGGTTCTACCTATCTTCTCATCTAGGCTTCAGACTGAGGGAAGAGCCATAACCAGAGCATGCTGTTCTCACAGAAGAGAACAGGAGATCCTGAGGCTGAGCTAAAGCCACAGGAAGTTTTCTAAAGCCTCCACCATCAACTGGAACAAAGCTACTTTCCATGAGTCAGGAAAATCCATGGCTAAGCCCGAAGTTATAGTCATGAGGAAGTGTGTTTCACACCAAGAAAGCACTCACCATACCTGTCTCATTCTATGGTGGAGTTTATCACTCTTGAGAAAGTGACAGATTCTTTCCTACATATCTAGTATTCTCTCTAGAGTCAGTGTTCCATGATTTAGTTGGATGGAGTGGCCACTCAGTAATGTCATAGGATCTATAAGATAATACCAAATGGCAGGTAATCAGTGTCCCCAAAGTTCATTGTTTATTCTTTAAAAAGTATAAAACCAAATATGCTGGCTGTATTTTTCCTAACTAATTTTTCCTTGTTCAAATTAAAGACCAATTTGAGTCTTGAAATGTACCTTGAGTCATTTTACTCTGTTTAAGTATTAATTTGTCTTCATCACGTATAGTATTTTTCCACTTGGTTTTTCAAGCAGAGATGATAAAATTAAATAAATCAATAAACTATTTAGCTTTAATATTCAGATTTTTTTGGTGAAATATTATTATTCCCTAATTAATTGAGTATTTAATTCTCTGGTGACTTAGAGACGCTTCAGCCATGACATATAACCCATCTGCAATGTCAGAACCTAATTTCAGGCTTCATTATTATGATTGAGATGAAGATTGTGGGTTTATGAATCTTTATAAAAAGAACATATAGAGACATCTAAAATCCTGTGCCTGTTACATAGAAATTATTTTATAGAATGCCAAGAAATTCCTGTATAACAGAAAAACCTGTAGTTCACACATAAGATATGTTTCTGAATCTGACCTTACATTTCTGTTGTCAGTAACTAAGCTCAGACTTGAGGACTGTGGTTCTAGACCATACGCCTAGTGTATTGCTTCTCTTATGACAGAGCAGAATGGGCCGTGATGGGGTTGGAGCCTGCGCAAAAGTGGCACAATAGCAGTAGGGTTAATGGATTGAAAATCTGGTCAGGAATTTGTACCGAACCATAATTCCATACATTTACCCCCTCTGTGCTCATTACAGCAACCAGGTATCCCATTATTGGTATTTTACATGCAAGGAATGAGAACTGAGTTTCGTATAGCAGACAAGGAACAAAAAATAAGGGAGATAGACTTTCTGAATCATGATCATTGCTTTAGTTCTGCTGAGGTCTGAATTATCCCTGGTAGAAACCAGACAACTTCCTCTTACATGCAGCCAGCTCAGCTAGATAGCAGTGTCAGATCTAGAAAGACATGGGTTTGGCTCCTATAACTCTGCCACTTACTAACCAGGAGACCTTGAGTAATTACATCAACCACCTCAATTTCCCCAAACCCATGAGATGATAATACATACATTGGGGACTGTTATGTGTATTACATGTAATAACTCATGGAAAATATTTAGTATGGCTCCCATAATGTACTAGTCATGGAGATCCTGGAGCAACCTTCTAGGCAATTTTGAATAGGCTGAGAAATAAACACTAGAGACCAAAAATATCACCTTATTTACTGATACAGGCCAGGTTGGAGAATGTGGCTTTATATCCAATTGCCAGATGGACTTGCAAGCTCAGGATTGGTCCCCAGTCATAGCAGTGCTTGTCCAAGGCAAGGCCCTTCACAGGGGAGCCCCATGTACCAGGGATGACATGAGAGAGCAGACGAGGATTTATGTTCTTTAAGAAGGGAAAGGAGGAACTGGATGGAATGCTCTTATTACTCAAGTCAAATTTGTCGACCAGAAAAATCTCTCCACTTACCCCCAGGGACAAAGCGAATCAAAGGAATGGAGATAAGCCCAACGATTGTACTTCCATCATAAGGAATGACTATCAGATGGGAGAAATATTCACCACTAACAGAATTTCTCAATACATCTTAGTGATTATTGTAGTTAAAGTAGATTTAGAAGTTCAAAATGTCTTAAGTTACACAATGCCCCCAGTTTTCTCTTGGGTGAGCAATATCCCATGATGGTGCCTAGATGGCATTTAGAATACACTTAACATCAGGAAGGGATTACATGAACAAGCTAATCTCTGTCTACAACCTCACCTCTAACAAATTATAGATTGCCCTAGAAGCGAAAGCTATGCCTTATCTATTTCCCCACAATACTTTGCAGAGTCTTTGCCAAAAATTATCACACTTTTTGCTCATCCAGCTATGAATTTATAGCTTGCAACACTTTTGTATTGATGATCTCATTTGGACTTTTCACTAGTCCTAAGAGGGAGGAAGGGAGGGAGGGAGGGAGGGAAGGAAAGAAGGAGTGAGGGAAGAGGTTATTCACCTCATTTCACATCTGAGGATGTTGAGGTTCAGAGCAGCTGTGTGTGCTGTCCAGCTAATGAAGCAGAGTGCCAACATTTGATTCTGAAACTGGAATGTAGGTCACTGACTCTTGATGCAGTGTACTTCAGTTAATATTTGTAATTTTACCTGAATGAAACTGGTTTCCCTGAAACTAGTTGACCTAAACGTATCCTAGGGGTCCCTCACAATGCTCATAAGGCAAGGTAAACTGCTTGGATTTGTAGCATTTGGACGTTTGCTTCTCTTAGGGGTCTGCTGATACTTCTGCCATTCATCTAGAAAAGTAGGTGGTCATGGTGATGGGAGTGGGGAAGGTTGGGTTGGAGGAGAATTACAAAATGTCATCTGATGGGATAGAATCAAATGTGGAGAGGAATATGATTGTTGTAATGGGAGAAGCCATTACAGAGTTAGTGACATCTCTTTATGGGCCTGGGTGCATGAATTGTCTACCAGAAATCCAAAGCCATTCAAAGAAAGGTGATTTTAGCAGTAAGACTAAATCGTTACTTTTTGTCATGGGCATCACTAATTAGAACTATATCACTGTCTCACCAATTAATATCATACTCTATAACATAGTGGAAAAAGAAAATATAATAGGCTGAATACTGCACCCAATTCCCTCTCCCCCTGAATATGTCCACAGTCTAATTATTAGAACATGTGACTATGTTACCACCCATGGTGAAAGGGACTTTGAAGATTTGAGTAAGGTAAAGGTCTTGAAATGGGGAGAATATTTTAGATTATGTTTGTGGGCCCAGTATAGTGACAATTATATAAGTGAAAGGAGACAAGAGATTCCTAGAAGAAAGTTATAATAAAAGTAGAGGTTGGAATGATAGAATTGCTGGCTAGGGGCCATGAGCCCAGGAATGCAGGCTACTTCTAGGATCTAGAAACAGCAAGAAAACACTCTTTCCACACCTGAACCAAAGAAAAACAGAAGGTATGCAACACAGCCTTCAACTTGATTTTAGCCTGGAGAGACACATTTTAGAATTCTGACCTCTAGAACTGTAAATTCTAGATCCAGTTACTCATATCCTTGTGTTTAAGAGAAATAAAGCCTGCTTAGCAGACATTTTTTTTTTTCTGAAATAGGCTGTGGAATATGTTGATCTGCAATTTTTAGATTTATAAACTAATTTCTATTATTTTGAGGCTAGTGTGATATTTAAAAATATATTTACTGGCATTTTAATAATGATTAAATAAAATCTTAATATGTGACACAATATGTATAAGCATCTTCCATCTATTATCTCATTTAATCCTCACAACAGTCAAATAAAAAAGTACTATGATCATCCCATTATAAATAAATATTAGTTAATCGGTGCTCAAGCATAACCTGCACCAAGTACAAGGCAACTAAATGCGGGAAGCAAAATTTAAAGCTTACTCCATCTGTTAGTTTCCTATTGCTGTTGTAAAGAATTACTGAACACTTAGTATCATAAAACACAAATTCAGCTTACCGTCCTAGCCCCCACCTTCTCCAACTCTTCCATATCCACAAAAGAAGGGGCTGTACCCTTTTGTTCCTCATAATCCCCATCTGTTAGCATAGTCTTCAGTATATATGTGAGGAAAGGAGGGGTGATAGATGCTAGGGTGAGTGCTATCCTGGATATTATAAGCCTAGTGAATTAGTCCATCCTGTAAACCTCTATTTCCTATTTTGTAAACCATAATGCCTTTTCTACCAATCTCACAGCATGAGGTTCAAGGATGGGGAGGAAGATACAAGAATGTGTGGTGGGTTATGTAAGCAGCATGGCTTCACTTCAGATCCACACCATGGCCATATTTCATCCCTGGATGCTTACTGGGACACACGCACACTGAGTACTGTGTTAGACTTCAAGTTTACAGTGTGAGCAGAACAGTCTTTGTTCTCATATAAAAGTCGAGTGGCTAACCCAACAATAGTACAGCAGATTACCTCCTTTATCTAGGTGAAAGTGTCCTCTTTTTACTACCCCAGGAGAATCATTTCCAAAGTGTACGTGCCGGCCTGTGTGAGGAGTCAGGAAGTGAGGGACAGTTTTTTTACCCTAGAGAAGTCCAGCCTCAACAGTGAGTAAATATGTATGCAAATAGCTCAGAGGTAAGGCCACCTATGATTCCATCTCTACCACTGAGTCCACTGTCGGGGACGATGCATGATCCGCCCTTCCCTCCATGCCCAAGCCACCAGAAATTCTGGTGGCGGTACCTGTGAATGTGAATGAAAGCCCAGAAGGGCTCTCCCTGCCTAGAATCCGAAAAGCCACTTACCCTGTGGGTCAGGGCAATATGTCCTTGGTGTGCTTATTCAAGACATAGTTCCATTTAATCCTCCTCCAGGTAATCATATCTCTGTATCCCTTATCTGTATTTCTTGATCCCTGTGCCTCAATGGTCTCAACTTCTGTGAGTTTAAGTAATCACTCTGTACCCTGCAGTAGCAATACTAATCCTGTCTCTAGGGTGGGTGCAAAAGCAGTTAAAGATTTAACTGCACCACCCAACTTCCTCACTTGGGGATAATAAAAGATGGGACCCTTGACAGTCAAGAGAGAAAAAGCCATGAGGTAGAGAGAGGAAGACTGAGAGAGGAAGAAGAAGAGCAGAGCAAAGAGACAAAGCCGTGAGACAGAAAGAGACTGAGAGCCTGCAGAGAGACTGAGAGACAGAGAGAAAAAGGCAGAGGGCCTGCGAGGAAGCAGCAAGAGAGCCTTAGAGGAGAGAGCAGGAGAGCTGGCAAACAGCAAGAGAGCCTGCAAAGAGAGACTGAGACGGAGAGACAGAGACAGAGACAGAGAGAGGGAGACAGCAACAGAGAGAGAGAAACAGAAACAGAGAAGCAGAGAGCAAGAGAGACAGAACCAACTGTTTGCCTAAAACTAGATTGATGTAACTAAAAGGCTTTAAATAAAGAACCCTGAAGACACAGTTTTCAGAAGAGGAGATCCCCACACCACTCTTCGAGTCCGGTCTCCTCATTTTATCGCCAACTCCATCACCACCTTCGGGGAACCCTGACCGTTACCGTTGCCGGGGCAGCTCCCAGCAGTCCACCATTGCTTATGGGAGTGTGATGGGATGGGAAGACTGTGGGATATTACTTTGTAGGAAGAGATGGAATCTGAGTTGAGTAGAGCTCTCTAATTCGATTATAATCTTTGTAAATCGAGATTTTTGTATGCAAAGTGGATGGCAATCTGTGTAGTTGCCTGTATGGAGGATGAAAAGGAGGGATTGATTACTGGGAAAACAAAAGCCTGGTGATATGATGTGGAATTTTTCAATTAGGCAGCAAAGAAGGGAAAAGGGGAAAGAAAACTGCAAGGTGTTTGTGTGTGTATGTATATCTATCTATCATTTATCTATCTATCTATCTATCTATCTATCTATCTATCTATCTATCTATATCTATATATCTATATCTATCTATATTTCTATCTATCTATCTATCATCTATCTATCTATCTATATCTATATATCTATATCTATCTATATTTCTATCTATCTATTATCTATCTATCTATCTATCTATCTATCTATCATCTATCTATCTGATATATAAGTATATATTCCCCATGTGTCAAAACTCCTTCAAAGACCCACTTAGGTGGAGATTTGATTTTCATGGTAGAGAGCCATCAGAGGATTTGAATAGGTTTGTCATGACACCTCTTCCTACTCCCTCATACATCCATACAAATGTAGGGAATTCAAGAAGGTAATGGTTTGTTGCTTCCAGCCAGTTAGTGGTTCAAGTTGTGGTTCTATCAACATTTTCCTCTGTGATTAGGACGTAGAAAAATCCCAGCGGATTCCAATTTTTTTAATCCACACGTAGGGATTTGTATCCCTGGGTGAGCATGTTTCTTTCTGCTGGTATGGTGTTATTTTTTTCTGTAGGTAGCATTATAGTTGCTTGCAGTATTTCAGTGAATTCTCTCCTGTCTTTCTTCCTTCCATCCTTCCTTAACTGAGGTGTAATTGACACATAATAACCTGCACATACTTAAAGGATACAATTGCATTTGGGATATATATACCTATAAAATCTTTATCAAATCAAGATAATTAACATTACCTACAAAATTTTTCTCCTGGGCTTTGGTTATCGCTCCTCTTCATTCCACATTCCCTGAAACCAGACAACTGCTAAACTTTCTGACACTATAGATACATTCATATTTTATAGGATAACATTAATGAAATCACAGAGTATGTACATTTTTTTTACTTGTTTTCTGTAGCTCAACACTATCTTGATTATTTCTTGCATGTATTAGTTTCTTCCTATTCATGCTCAGTGCTGTTCTGTGGTATGGGTATACTACAATTTGTTTATGCATTTGCTTTTGATGTTTGAGTTGTTTTCAATTTTTGGTAATTACAAAGAAGCTGCTATGAACATTTGTGTATAAGTCATTATGTGATCATAGGCTTTCTTTTCTCTTGATCTTTCCATTTTTCTGCCTTCATTCATTTTCTCTGTAGATTTAAGGTTGTGGGTAAGTATCAAAAGGATACAAAGAGTATTTGATTCTATGTTTCTATACATTTTTTTCATGAGCAATAGAATAATAGGAAGAGGCTATCAGGAGCTTGCCTGGAGGTTGTGGGAGTTCTAAATAATGAAACATAAAATAATGATACATAAAGATTGCAATATATGAGTCTAAAAAGTAAAAATTGGAAAACATTTTCTAAATGTTTGTACTGTTTGAGTGGATTGGGATTTCATTAGAGTAAATGAGCTTCAAGTTAGGAAAGGCATGGAACAAGAACCTAGGCAAATGCTCATAGGAGATATTTATCTTTAGTTTATTTCAGTCCGTAAGTATGTATTGAATGTGCACTGTGTGCCAGATACTAGGGCTATGATGACAAATAAATCACAACAAGCTTACAGCCTAGTGGGGGAGACTGGTGGGTGAGCGGACAATTGCAGTACGGTATATAAAAAGCCTTTATAATCAATGTGTGCAAAGAATTTTCTTAGGGACATCTGGGCCAGGGTGAGGGACAGAGAAGTCAACAGAGGCTTCTAGGAGCAGGTGCTTCCAATACAAATGAGGGAAAGCTAGGCAAGAGAGGGGTGGAAAACCACAAAGAGCTAGAAGGTACAGACAATGAGAGCATCATATACAAAGGTCTGGAGTTCCAAGAGAGTATGAAATGATGGAGAAATGAAGTTCAATATGCTGGAAATAGGATAAGTTATACAGAGCATGCCAGGGGATAAACTGTGAAGAGTTGATGTGTCTTGCTAAGAAGTTTGGCTCTGGGCATCTGTAGAAAGGGCTGCAGGTGGATCCAAACCTAGGTTGGTTTTAGAAAAGCAAATCCATCAGGGTGGTAGAGAACATAGACAGTGGGAAAGACCCTGAGCAGGAGGGAGCAGGAGAGACTGAGCTAAGGGTAGTAGGAAAAAGAAACATAACAGTTTGGGGAGGTCTCTAAAATTTTTAAGGCATCCAGTGACTTCAACCCTAATCTTTCACCTAGAGAGTCAGTGAATCCGTAAGAGTTTGCCACAGAAAATACCCAGATGACAAATGAAGAATCCAGGCCACATTGGTATAGGGGAACCTTAATAACTGAGGTGTTTGTAAACTACATGGGTGATTGATAAATCCTAAAAAGAATTGAAAATGAGGGGAGAAGCCACTGTCAAGTTGAGTAGTCAAGGAAAAATAAGTTAGTAGAATGTTAACTGGGCCTGGGGTTTCTAGTTGAGTGTTTTCCTTACTGGTTCCTAGATTCCAGGAGTCTCGCTGGTAGTTTTCGCTTTCAGGGAATTTTTGATGAATGCCAAACCCCTGTCGTTTACTTTCCATTTTTCTCCCTTGAATGTAGCATACATAGATTTTTATGGGCCCCTATTTCATCCACATAACTCTTTTGTTGCCATGGAAATCAGCTTCAATTTTCTCCCATTCTGGCAATTGTGTTTTTATAGTCTCCTGCTTTCAAAAAGATAAGCTGCCTTATATTTATTTCACATGGATGCCAAAAGTTGACCTCACTCAAGACACAGCCAACCTTTACTTCAGGATTACACTGCAGTAATTTATTGTAGCTGATGTCATTTTGATTTCTGCCTGTGAGATTGGTTTCCAATAAAATTCTTTTGCCTTTTACATACCTCTGTTATCCAGGAGGCTAGAGCTCAGCAAGCCTGCAAGATTAGATTCTAGGTGGGCTCAAGGGCTAAGGACACCAAATAGAGCTGTAAACTCTCTATTAAAGATGAGGAAAACCTATTTGAATGAAAGAAGGAAGCTGAAAGTACTGAGTTCTATTCCCAAATCAGCTGCTAATTGGCTCTCTAACATTGGTCACATCAGTTCCATCCAATTTTGCATTTCCTTATCTCCAAAACCAGGAAGGTAGAGTAGATTAGAAAAATGTAAGCAAAGCAGTATATGAAAAAGAACTTGATTGAGGCAGGAAAACAATTACTACTTTGAGTGATTTCTTATTTTTATTTTTTAATTCAGTAGGATTTCCTATAGCTATGAAAAGCTTAAAATTATGAACATTTTTTATTGTGTTATATCTTGTTATTATACTAACAATTTCAAATAATTAATTCACTTCTGGAATTCTCCAAGTCGGTGTCTTTTGAGTTACCTATGTGTGTGTCTGGTTCCTTCATCCATCAATTCTACCTTTCGGTCTTTTAGTTTGCACTACAGAGCATATAAAAATATCAGGTTGGCTAACTTTTCATTGTTTGGGCATTCCTTTAGATATTTTCATCAACAAATCAGAAATTTCTAATGCGTGAAAATCAAAGATTCTGTAGGGCATGGATACAGAGTAATTCAGTCAATAAATATTGACTTTGAGAAGCACTAACCATGTTAAAAACTAATGATAAAACCACCAGTGGGAAAGAGCCCCATCTACAAGGAAGCTGCAGTCTAGAAGGGTCAAAAACATGGAAGACCAGTGTGTTGCAGTGTGACAAGTACCCTCTCTAACAGAAGGAAGTGCATTACCCCAGACATGGGCCTTCTCAGACATGGTAGGGGTGGTAGTGGTCATTCCAGTGGCCATCAGAGTTTCTCCAGAGAGATGAATAGTGAACTGAGTCACTGTTTGCCTGATGACAATGGTAGAATGGTATCCCAGGCCAGTGTAGGAAGGGAGTAGGGAAGAGAAGAGGCTACTGAGGTAGGTGAGAGACCAATCTTGAAAGGTCTTCTGTGTGGCTTTGTATATAGGCAGTAATGCTTGTCTTTATTGTTGAGGGAGTGAGGAAATAGATCAGATCTCTAAAGTGGCTATTAACAGAAATCAGCTTCTGATGGTTTATCTTACATAGTTGGTCATTTTATTATAAAAGGGTAACTCACCAAAGCTTAGAATAAAGATGAAACTGGACCTCAAAAAAGAGAATGAAAATAGGAAGATGTCAAGAGCTCAAATATTCCCTCTCTGTGCCTCTGAGGGCTCCGAGGATTCTGTCTGCCTCATTCTTCTTTCCCAATGATTGGCCGCTTTGCTACTTCCAAATACACAACTTCTGATTCTAGCTATTCAGAGACTCTCATGCATAATGTATCAGACACATACAAGTTCATGTTTACGAGGGAGAGAATCAGATCAGCCTAGGCCGTGTCAAACAGCTACTTCTGGTCACAGAAGCTGTAGTCAAAGTTTAGTCCCACGGTACAAACATGATTTTAGACTATTCTGTGTGTCTTTGTGTAAGAAAGAGGTTTGAGGAGGTAGAATAGTGACTAGAGAATGGAGAATATCTTTTTATGTTGAAGTGTAAATGGTAGAATCATTTCAGGTTATTTTTCTATTATTATTTTAAATATAATACATGCTTATGTTAACAAGGACAGACACTAGAAAATATAAAAACATAAAGAAAGCCTCCTGATGCTCCTCCCTTCTCATTTTTGCTCAATTACCTCTTCATTCATTTTCAAGAAATACTAAAATTGTGCATTATAGGGGCGCCTGGATGGTTCAGTGGGTTAAAGCCTCTGCTTTCAGCTCAGGTCATGATCTCAGGGTTCTGGGATCAAGGCCCGCGTCAGACTATCTGCTCAACAGGAGCCTGCTTCCTCCTCTCTCTCTGCCTGCCTCTTTGCCTGCTTGTGATCTCTCTCTGAGTGTCAAATAAGTACATAAAATCTTGTAAAAAAAAATTGTGCATTATATATGCAAGCAGACTGCTAGGCACAGCAAACAATTAGTATAGGACAGAGTCCCTGGCTTGTCAAAACTTAACTTCTAAAGTGTCTTTGTTGTTGTTTTTTGTTTGTTTCTAAGATTTTATTTATTTATTTTACAGAGAGAGATCACAAGTAGGCAGAGAGTCAGGCAGAGAGAGAGGAGGAAGCAGGCTCCCTGCTGAGCAGAGAGCCCAATGATGTGGGCCTCAATCCCAGGACCCTGACATCATGACCTAAGCCGAAGGCAGAGGCTTTAACCCACTGAGCCACCCAGGTGCCCCTGAAGTGTTTTTTAAAACATTTTCTGTGCAACTTTCTAAAAATACTGTATGCATTTGTAGGAAACATGTAAATAGATTTATTTTTAATCTACAGTTAATTTCAAATCCATTACATAGAATGTATTTAAACTGGCTTTTTAAAATCTAAACTATGTATTTTGGCTATAACTTTATGTTAGTATGTATAGAGCTGCTTCTCTTTTAAATTATTGATAGAATCATGGCAGCATTGAAGACTTTTTTCTACTAATGTTAAATGTATAGTATGTTAGAGCTGTTTTTAGTTTCCATAAGTCATCTCATTTTCTAATGCATTCTTTCCTGGCTGAGCTTGGTAGATGGAGTGGTGGTGTTGAGTGAAAGGAAAGAAAACTTAAATATTTGTCAATTCACTAATGAGCTGTCCCTTCCTGATGGAACTCTATTTCACTGGGCAGATGCTTTGTCTTTTAGGGTTTCTCCCTATTGTTCCTCAGGATATCTTTCGGTATATCAGTGAAGCAGCAGGGTCCTTGATGCTGTTACCTGGATTCTCGTGAATTACATTGTGAGGGCGTAGGCTAGTGTGGTCACTGGGCACCATGTGCTGATGTTGAAGAAGCTTCCTCCAGCTATACCAGGATCCAGTCAGACATTCTTGCTGTCTTGGACCATCTCCATTCTAGCTGATCTTATGTCTGGCTACATTCTCCAGCCAGCCCCTGAGTTTGACTGCCTATTCCCCAGGACCCCCTCAATCAAGGCTCTGGCAGGGTTTATTCAACTCATAAAGAGTCCATGGAGGAACACAAGACCCCATGGAAAGAACCAGTTGGCTCTTAGCTCAGTGATGCTCTATATTCCTGTAAGTTATGTGGAAATTTGTTACTCTTGTCCGTGCTACAGTCAGTTCTCATTACTTGCAGTGGTTATGTTCTATAAAGTTACCATGGGCTCTGACTTAGTGATGAAACCATTACTCCTAGGGGAAACGCAGGGTTAAATTTCTGAGAGCCTCTGCTTACATTTTCATCAACTGATCAATACATAACCTCATTTTATGTGTGTTTCTGTTCAAAGATTTCTTATGTAATATATATTGTAAATTTATTAACATTGAATTCACAGCCAACAACACTGTAACTCATGCCTGAATAAAGCTTATCTTAGGCACTTATTTTCTCCATAAGGCACATCCCAGCCTTCTTGAGCTTAGGAACTGCAGGCAGTGTTTCAGGATTGTGCTTAGGAGGGATTTTTAAAACAGAGATAGCCAACACAAAGCACAAAAATGTGTAAATGTAACATTAAATAAGCTGTAAAAAGGAACTTGTTTATAGCATGAGAAGTAAAACAAGGCACCATGTCCTCTTGCATAGTGTCAGCTGGGAGCATGTGTGTTGAGTGGTTCAAATTTTTGCAGCTATATGTGGTCCACAAATGACAATAAAACACCATCAGGCTTGAGGTAGTTGTGGAAGAAACCAGGAGTGCTGAATGGCGCTCTAACCTACCTCTTCAGAGTCATTCATTTTGTTTCTGTGTGGCCACTCCCATGCTGTGGCTCCACCAAACACTGAAGTCTCTGTCTAAAATTCCATAGGGAGCTGATGAGGAGCCACCTCTGCTGCTGTGGGAAAACTTGACAGCAGAGGTTGCTCCACAACAACCTCAACCAGAGAAGACCATGAATATCCAGGGGAATTTTGAAAAAGAAAAAAAAACTGGTGGCATTACAATTCTGGACTTCAAGCTTCAAGCTTCTAAAAATACTGTATGCATTTGTAGGAAACATGTAAATAGATTTATTTTTAATCTACAGTTAATTTCAAATCCATTACATAGAATGTATTTAAACTGGCTTTTTAAAAATCTAAACTATGTATTTTGGCTATAACTTTATGTTAGTATGTAATCCTCAAGATGGTATGGTACTGGCACAAAAACAGGCACATAGATCAGTGGAACAGAGCAGAGAACCCAGAAATGGACCATCAACTCTATGTTTAACTAATCTTTGACAAATTGGGAAAAATATCTAATGGAAAAAAGACCATGTCTTTAACAAATGGAAAATTGGACAACCACATGCAGAAGAATGAAACTGGACCATTTTCTTACACCATACACAAAAATGGACTAAAAATGGATGAAAGACCTCAATGTGAGACAGGAATCCATCAAAATCTTTGAGGAGAACACAGGAAGCAACCTCTTCTACCTCACCCACAGCAATTTCTTCCTAGAAATATCGCCAAAAGCATGGGAAGCAAGGGCAAAAACGATTGGGACTTCATCAAGATAAAAAGCTTTTGCACAGCAAAAGAAACAGTCAACAAAACCAAAAGACAACTGACAGAATGGGAGAAGATATTTGCAAATGACACATCAGATAAAGGGTTGGTATCCAAAATCTATAAAGAGCTTATCAAACTCAACACCCAAAGAACAAATAATCCAATCAAGAAATGGGCAGAAGACATGAACAGACATTTCTACAAAGAAGACATCCAAATGGCCAACAGATACATGAAAAAGTGCTCAATATCATCAGCCATCAGGGAAATAAAAATCAAAACCACAATGAGATACCACCTCACTCCAGTGGGAATGGCTAAAATTAACCAGTTAGGAAACGCCAGGTGTTGACAAAGATGCACAGAAAGGGGAACCCTCCTACACTGTTGGTGGGAATGCAAGCTGGTGCAGCCACTCTGGAAAACAGTATAAAGGTTCCTCAAAAAGTTGAAAGTAGAGCTACCCTATGACTCAATAATTACACTACTGGTTATTTACCCTAAAGATACAAATGTAGTGATCTGAAGGGGCATGTGCTCCCCAATGTTTATAACAGTAATGTCTACAATGGCCAGTATGGGAAGAAGTCTAGATGTCCATAGACAGGTGAATCAATAAAGAATATGTGATATAAATATACAGTGGAATATTATGCAGTCATCAGAAATGAAATCTTGGAATTTTCAACAGCATGGGGTGAAACTAGCGGGTAGTATGCTAAGCTAAATAGGTCAGTCAGAGAAAGACAATTATCCTATGATCCTCACTGGTATGAGGAATTGAGAAACAAGGTAGAAGATCATAGGGGAAGGAGTTAAAAGTGAAACAAGACAAAATCAGACAGGAAGACAAAGCATAAGAGACTTGTAATCTGGGGGCATTGAGGTGGCTCAGGTCATGATCCCAGAGACTGAGGATGGAGCCCTGCATCAGGCTCCCTGCTCGGCGGGAAGCCTGATTCTCCCTCTCTCACACCCCCTGCTTGTGTTCCTTCTCTGGCTGTGTTTCCCTCTGTCAAATAAATAATATCTTTAAAAAGAGAGAGAGAGAGATACTTTTAATCTCAGGAAACAAACTGAGGGTTGCTGGAGTAATGGGGGTGGGAGGGATAAGGTAGCAGGGTGAAGGACATTGGGGAGGGTATGTGCTATGGTGAGCACTGTGAAATGTGTAAGACTGATGATTCACAGATTGTACCCCTGAAACAAATAATTTATTATATGTTTAAAAAAAAATTCTGGAGGAGGGATTTAGCTAAGTAATACTTAGTATTTATTCATTCATTTATCTATAGATGAATGTGTAGAATATTTCCAAGTTTAAACTATTGAAAACATTTTTCATTGACCCTTTTTTTAAGTTTAGCATCTTTGTGAGAAGAGAGCCATAGGAAAATTACTAGCACTATAACCACTGGGTTAAAGAATACATGCATTTAAAATTTTGACAAATATTGGGAAGTCATCTGTACTGTTGTCTATTTTGTGATTAAAATACATAGAGTAAAATATACATGTACTAATATTACCTATGGGTGATACTAGTATACTCTACTCTTGTGTATACATATCAATATCTCATAGTTTTGCCAGTTGTGAGTACTCTAAATTTTATTTTACCAATTACATAGGTGTAACATGTCAAGCCATCTTTTTAATTTTCTTCAAATACAGTGGAAGTTGAGCATTTTTCATATTATTTGGCTTTATTTGAATTCCCTTTGCCCTTTTCCTGTTTGCCCAATTATCTGACTTCCAAGAGAGTTTTTTCTACGTTAAATTATTTGTATTAAATTGATTATTTGTATTATTGTTACCACAGTTCAATACTCTCCATGAACTCAATAGAATTGGATTGGACTATAGTAGGCTGAGATGGGAGAAGAAAACTGCTTGGAGTTGGGGATATAACTAATAAATATGGAAAGATGAATTGATTTGCGCAGCAATAGCCTAAAAGAAATATGCATGAAGTAAATCTGGAAAGTCTTATGGTATGGTCAGATTGTGGGACCTTGCATTATCAGCCTACATATTTGGGACTCCAAAGAGGAGCTATCAAGGCATGGACAGGACAGTGGAAGTCACTGTTTTGAGAAGCAGCATCATGCAGGTGTTAAGATCCAACCACTGGAGTAGTGGATCTTGGAGG
Organism: Spilogale gracilis; assembly: GCA_004023965.1. Classification (NCBI taxonomy): domain Eukaryota; kingdom Metazoa; phylum Chordata; class Mammalia; order Carnivora; family Mephitidae; genus Spilogale; species Spilogale gracilis. The sequence goes on from PITA01007698.1 coordinate 76,071, forward strand.
TGTAATTTATAGACTTCGTCACTTTGGCCAATTTAATCTCTGAAAGTTGGTTTCTTCACCTCTAATATGGGAACAATAAACATAGGATTACTGTGAGAATTGTAGGAGATACTACATTAAAAGTGCCTAGTTCTTAGAAGATAGTAAGCGCTTTATAAGTATTAGTGGTTATTGATAGTGATAACTGTTACCAGTAGCTTTTTTTAGAAGAAAAACAGGACTTCTATATTGAGACTCTATATTTTAACATATTATTCTCTTACCACATGGCATTACATGCTTTTTTCAGATTTCTAAAATTGTACCACTTGTTAACATAGCCTGAAGCCTCAAATACAATATATGAACACCACTTAAAATATTAAAAGATCCAAATGTCAGTCCCCAAACATACAACAATGAGAAGCATCTTATACATAACAATGAAAAATAAAAATAGACTATCTGGTCAATCTGATGTAGGTTGATTTTTGCATTTGTTGCTGAAGTTAGAATAGTTGTGAATTTAATCAACTGTGGCTCAGAGAATGTCTTTCTCTGAAATGCCATGCTTCTTCCTCCACCAAGGGGCAAGCTAGCCCTATTATGGTGACTCAAATGATGTGACAGTGAAAGAAAATGCATAAATAAGGTATATCTCTGTCTTGGAAAATTTATGATGTGGTTAGTTAGATCAGATACTCTGGTTAAAACAACTAGCATTGGAAGCTTGGGAAAAAAAAAGTAGACTCTAGGCTTGATCCCTTATTATGTCTTATATGCTCCTCTCTCTGAGCATTTTCTGACCTGCAAGGTGAAAATAAAAAAAACTATTCCTAGAACTATGGTGATAAAAAAGTACCTGGTATACTTCTTGTGCCTCATAGAAATATAATATTTTTAGGGTGTTATACAAAGAATGGAAGGAATGCTGCATAAATCAGAAGAATGTGACTCTTTCCTATTCTTGGAGTTCAATAATAGCATCTCATTTTCTTCCCTGGGACTGTTTCTTCATCAGTAAAACAAGATTGGACTGAATCAATGGTTCTCACGCTTTAGCACACATCAGAATTATTTGGAAGCTAGTTCAAACACAGGTTTCTAGGCTCTACCCATAGAGTTTCTGACTCAGTAACCCAAGAATTTGCATTTCTGATATTTGGACATGTTCTAACAAAGTCCCCAAGTGATGCTCCATATCCAGTGGCCTCTTTCTAAGAATACTGGACTAAATCATTTGTTCCCAATTTTTTTTTGTTCATGAAGGGAACTTTTTGTTTTAATATCAAATTCAAGCTCCCTGTCTTGTCATTGCCATCACAATTATTGTACTTTTATTATACTTTGACTAAACTTACAATGATAAAAGAAAATCACTGAATTGCAAATGAATTCTTATTTCAACACAGTTCACATGTGTTAAAAAGAGTTGCTATGTCTTGGCATTGTATGGGTCAGCCTCTTGCTGATTGCTGTATTGTCAGACAGTACATAGAAAAGCATCAACAATTAGTAAAGCAAAATTGCTAATCTTGCAGAAGATGCAGGAATATATTGTCTGTAAAAGTGTTGCTGGAATAGTTTGCAAAATCGTGGACAAATAAAGGCTCTGACAGAGTGAGCCCAGTCAATTGAGGAGGGCTGAATCACCAAGGATGTTGAACAATAGAGCCTTTGAGAAAGGATTGCTTGAGTATCAAAGGTAAAACAAACTTGGATACATTGATAAGGCTCATAAATACTGTTGCAAAAAAACATTTTTAATATAGTAAGCATGAAGTAAAAGATGTTATTTTCATGCTATCTTATTCTTTTTCCTGAAAAATTCCACTGTTTCATCCCCAGTCTTTGATTTATTCATTCATTACTCTAAACATTAGTACATAGCCATAAAAACCTAAATCTTGATTAATATATAAAGTATGGACTTTGAGATAAATTCCAAATTAAATGTATTTTTCTTTATAGTTGACTACAAAACTTTAGTATTATTTTTTTAAAAGATTTTATTCATTTATTGAGAGAAAGAGAGATGAGCAGAGAGGAAGGGTAGAGGGAGAAGCAGAATGCCTGTTGAGCAGGGAGCCTGATGCGGGATTTGATCCCAAGACCCTAGGATCATGACCTGAGCCAAAGACAAATGCTTAGCCAACTGAGCCACCCAAGTGCTCACTTTAGTCTTATTGTAAACATAGCCTCTTATATATCCTTTTCTAAGATAGTGATCTTTTTATAGATGACAAAGTTATTTCAATGCATGCATGATTGATAAATCCTAAAAATAATTCAGAATGAGGGGAGAAGCCACTATTAAGTTGAGTAGGAAAGGAAAAATAAGTTAGTAAAATGTTAACTGGGCCTTGAAGAATGAGATTAAAAAGAACAAGATATGGTGTGGTGCTTCATAAAGAATGCTGACCTTATGAAGTGTCCTGCTGAAGAATTGGACGTGATGCCATTATCACTGGCTCTAGTGAAAATGCATTCAGACAACTGAAAAGTTTTCATCTATAGCAGAATGAACTACAAGTTTAGGTAGCTCTTTCCTCCTATGATTCATCCAAAGGACAGATATCTAAAGAATAATAAAACTGACTGAAAAGTCTAGTCTATTTAGACAAGCAAGTAATGCAGTGAAACCTTATTTGGTAGTATTAGTGAATGTCCATGACTTGGTCCAAATCAAATGCCTTAACCAGTGACTTTATTATCTGAACAGAATGTTGAAAGACCTCTGGGATCCTACTCATAAATGTCCTTGGTACCCTTTTGCATAACCTTGCTGACAGCAAATCTAACAGTCTTAGTTGCAAAGTAGCTTGCTAGTGTAGGGGATCTTTGAAAGAGATGCCATGTATCACTTCTTCTAGCATGGAATTAGCACTAGTAATATCTGCCCTAGTGATATGAATACATGCTTCTATAGGTATCTCTGAAGTCTGGTTGGGCATTTTTTTGTGGTGAAATCAATGGGTGAGTTCCCCCTGATTAGATAAAACTCTTACCTCTTATTTTATCTGTTGGCATGACAGGTGACATGAAAAAAAACAACCACTCCTAAGAATTGGATGCATTTCTACAGGCCCTATTTATTTGATCAAATAATTGCATGCATTTTCAGTACATAATCTATTGAAGAATGGAGAAAGCTAGGAAAAATTGTTAAAAGAAATTTTAGGTAATAGATGGGGATCAAAATAGAGAATCACGATTAATATGGACAAAGAGTAAAATGAAATAAAAATAATAGGTGCAAATATTAAGCAGCATTAATCAAAATGTAAAAGCGGAGTATAGAAAATGTGAGTTACTATGAAAGTGCTAAAATTTGAGATGCTAGGGAAAGAGTCCACACATCTAATATTTTCAGTCATATTTTGTGAATGCCTCAGCTCTGTCAGAATAGGGTACGCTTTGCCTGGCGTAGCTACCTGTTACTGAGTTAAGGGTCACAAACTCAAAGACTTACTGGGTCCACACAGTAAACCAAGCTGAGGAATACAGATCTGGGAACTGGAGTGAACTGAAGGGGGCATACCCCTTAACACTGGGCAGCCACTCTAATACAGAGCTGGGGACTGGAGTGAACTGAAGGGGGCTCACCCCTTAACATTGGGCAGCCACACTAGAGCTCCACAGATTATCATGTGGGATTGTTAATCCAGTTTGTTAGGTCTTCCAGTTTTTAGAAGAGGTCAGAATATTTGTGTGAAAGTTATTTATTTTAAAGTTGGAAACTAATAATGGCAAAACAACATTGTATAGGTTAGACAACATACTGTTTTTAGAGACAATAATATTGAGGTTTAGAGAGAAGGTACTTGCCCAAGATAACCATTTCAACCAGGGCTGGCAGAACCAGGATTAAAATATGGGATCCTAAAGCTTATGATTACCTCTCATGAAGAGATAGTCTATGTTCCATTTTCTCCATTGCCCTATTGGAAAGGTGGAGAGGTATTTAGATGCTAGATAGGGCCACGTAGAAAGATGTCTATAGGGCGCCTGGGTGTCTCAGTGGGTTAAATCCTCTACCTTCGGCTCAGGTCATGATCTCAGGGTCATGGGATCCAGGCCCACATCGGGCTCTCTGCTCAGCAGGGAGCCTGCTTCCTCCTTTCTCTCTGCCTGCCTCTCTGCCTACTTGTGATCTCTGTGTCAAATAAATAAATAAAATCTTAAAAAAAAAAGAAAGAAAAGAAAGATGTCTATAGATTCAAGAGTAGTTGGTAGCAAGCTGTTAGCTAACATTATATTCATACAATTTTAAGCCTAAGGAAATATTGGCTCAGTTATTTCTTAGGTCTTTAAAGAAAGGATGCCACTATTACTGCATAAACTTTCCAAGAAACAGAATGTCCTAGAGGTTGCTTGTCAAAGCAGAAGCCTCACTTTTTAGACTGTCAGAGGGCATAGAAAGGTTCAGGGAAAATTTGTGGTGGTTTTCTCTCATCCCTTTTATGAAAGTTATCTTCTGAGGTACTGGCTAAGTTCTGGAATGCATTTCAGTGGAGAAAAGCAGCCATCAAGAAAAATTTAAAGCCTTGATGATTCTAAACCCCAGACACCCTCTCAAAGATGACATTGCTCTTGCTACTTGTTACCAGTTTGTCACTGATGCCAGAGAAGAGATTTCCAGAGATTTGGCAGAACCTGCTGGGAAAGGGCCAATGCCAGAGAATGTTGTTAATTATTCCAAGTACCTTTTTCTTATTCCTTTATTCTGTGCCAAATACCAGCTCCTGAAGTAACATCATAGCAGTTACCTATTGTCCAATGGTGGAGAAATAACTTGGGAAAAGGAAATGATTTGTCCAATGTAGATTCAAAGAAAAAATGTATTTAAATTACTGGGCACAAGGCATGGCACAAAGGCAACCCTCTACATATCAAAGACCCTACAGCAAAGATAATTACAAAAGTAACAATCAGTGAAAGATCAGCACTACCCATTCAAGGCAAAGTACTGTAACTATTTTTTGAACTCACTTGGAAGAAAAAAAAATTCTACAAATTTCTGTTTTAGAAGAAGTATTCTTCTAAAATTGACACTAAAGTATGAAGAATCTGGTTACTAATCAGTCTTTCCTTGGATTTGGCATCAGGTCTCTAAAGTGGCTATCTTGGTCTCTCATCCTGTCTTCAAGTGGGAACAATGGCAAAATGGCATATCTCCAAAAGATCCTGAGTGTTCCATTTATGGAAGGGTGAAATGACCACTCGGCAACATTACAGCTGAAAAGATGTTCAGCCTTCTGTTTAGAACAGCTAACACAATCTCTGCAAGTCAGTGATTTTGAGTGCTGGAGCCAGTGGTAGGGAGGACACAAATAGATAAATCCCAGAGGCAAGACAAGGACTGTCCTTTCCCAGAGACGTGGCAAGTAGAAAATTCTCTGGCCAAGTCCCTCTACATGGGTAGTGCTGATTTTTCACTGATTGTTACTTTTGTAATTATCTTTGCTGTAGGGATCTTAATTATTGTCTTTGATATGTAGAGGGTTGCCTTTGTGCCATGGCTTGTGCTCAGTAATTTAAATACATTATTTGGGGTGCCTGGATGGCTCAGTTGGTTAAGCAACTGCCTTTGGCTCAGGTCATGATCCCGGAGACTCAGGATCAAGTCCCATATCGGGCTCCCTGCTCATTGGGAAGCCTGCTTCTCCCTCTCTCACTCCCTCTGATTGTGTTCCCTCTCTGGCTGTGTTTCTCTCTGTCAAATAAATAAAATCTTTAAAAAAAATACATTTTTTCTTTATTCTTTACTAATATAACAAAATACATTCTGAAATGATCTGTTTTTTTATCACTATATCCTCAGGACCTAGGGGATAGTCTGTCTCCACTAACTCCTTGTTCAGCAGAGCTTTTATACATGTTCTCTCTGTCTGATGTTCTTCATGCCATTCTTTGCTTTGCTACTCCTATTCATTCTTAAGATCTAAGTTTAAATGTCACTCCTTTTGAAAGTCATTCTCTGACTCCCAATCCAAAATAGGTTCTCCTTTTATAGTCTCTACACAATATCTTACAACATCTCTTCTAAGCAGTCATTCTATATTTATACTTCTTTAATACTTCTGTCTCCTTGGAATTTAGCTCCATTAGGGAAAGGACAATATTTTTATGTTGATTATTGGGTTCCTAATAATGACCACCATGCCTGCTACAACAGAGGTGCTCCATAAATACTGGTTAAAAGAACAAATCCATGAGGTGAGTCATATTAGCCCCATATTATTAATGATGAATTTGAGACTCAACTAAATGGCTCAAGATTATATTAAAAAAAAAAAAAATCAGGGGCGCCTGGGTGGCTCAGTTAGTTAAGCGACTGCCTTTAGCTCAGGTCATGATCCCAGAGACCCAGGATCGAGTCCCACATCGGGCTCCCTGCTTTGCAGGAAGCCTGCTTCTCCCTCTCTCACATCCCCTGCCTGTGTTCCCTCTCTAGTTGTGTTTCTCTCTGTCAAATAAATAAAATCTTAAAAAAAAAAAAAATCAGTATTGACCTAGCTGTAACCTTCTATTGATTGCCAGTTATGACTAGGTGTCTCATATTTCCTCTCCTAGCCTTGCCACAACCCTACCAGTAGCTTTCTATTATTCAAGTGAAGAATTTGATACACATGGGGGGCCCAATGATTTGCCTACATTCATAAACCTAGTGAGTAATGGAAGTGAAGTATGCTTGACCTCAGAGCCCATATTCATTGGGTACGCCATTCTTCCAGGCCCATTGCTCTGGTTTGAGCTTGTGTAGACACATGAGTAGTATGCACATCTGTGTGTTTGTATATATTTAAATTCTAAAGTTCAAATTTTCAGTCTAGAGACTTGTCAATCATCAGCTCAGTGTCTTCTCTCTCTATAAACCTAATCAGGGGATTGGAATAGCACAGAAGAGACTCCCTGCCAATATGTTTTGGTCCCAAATGCTTTTGCTAGGCCATATGGCTTTTTAAGTGTCACTTGCAAATATTAGGTAAGACTTGAGAACAATAATTAAAAGTCATAGATCACAGGTTAATTAATCCCTAGCTTCACACAGCACCTGGCCACTGAAGCATTCAACTCCCGTGAATGACCTGCAAATCACAGGCCAAACAAACGGGCACTAGACAAGCTTCCTCAGCTGGGTAGTAATCCTGACAACCCACAATGTATGCAGAGCAATTGAGTGTACCAAAGGTACTTTTATATTCGTAATCTTTTTTATTATTATTATTTGCAAAAGAGTACTGAGAATTGGCCAGGCAGGTATTAACATCTTTTGCTTGATTTTGTTTTCATTTAGTGAAATTTAACAACCCATTAAAAAAGCCAAGGATCTTTGCTAAGTACTTTATCTTTCCTATGTCATTTAGTTTCCACAAAAGCTCTACAAGCTAGGGAATATTATCATTCTGGCCATACAGACAAAGAAGCTGAGGTTCAGAGAGGGTCAAGGCCCGGCAGAGTCATCTGGTTGGCAGTGGTGACATCACTGTCAGAACCAGTGTGACCTCACTCACATTGACATCAGTGGCTTCTTTTATTGGCAAGTGCTTTTTGTTCACGAGGGTCTCATAAATGCTCTATAAAAATTGCTCTAGTTCGTTTAGTTCTCAGAGAATACTATGAAGTATGTAATAGCATTGCTCCCTTATTATAGATGAAAGAACTATAGTTCAGACAGGTTGCGTGACCTGTCCAAGGTCACACAGTTGGTGAGTGGCAGAGGCAGGACTTGAACTCAGATGGCTGGGTCTACAGAGTCCAAATTCCTACATCTCTGTTCCATTGCATCCCTGGGCTAACTCTGACCCTTAGCCTGCTATTAATGATGATACCTCATGATTTTACCTCTAATATGTTGCAGTATTGGCGAATATTTTTTCCTTGCTATAGTTTCCTAATAAGCATAAAGAAGCAATTAACCCCCTTAGTTAGCCCCTGAGTGGTAGAACAGTTGCCTTTCCCCTGTGATGGACTAGGTGGAAGAGGAATACATTGAGGGAGTTTTTAGAGGTCATAACACTGTATCTGTCCATGGAGCTTCTGGTGTTTGCTGCTTGAGAATGTCTATTAACAAACACCCAGGAGCCTTTCCAGTCCCCCTGGGATTGAACAGACTTGTGGAGGAATGCAAACAGGTGGTCCAGCAGAAGTAATACCGTATGGTGATTAATTATGGTCAGGTGTCAGGGGGACTGGGGGCCTGAGGTTTGGCTGAGACTTTGCTAAAGGTAAGGGAAGAAGGTACCCTTCATGCTTTAGGTAGGGTATGTGCTGGCAGGTGGGCACTCCAGATTTGATTATTCCTATGGCATCTTGGTGGAAAAACCGTCAGTTTGAAAGTTATGAGACACCTGGGTGTAGTTTTACCTCTTTTTTTTTTTTTTTAAACCTACTTTAGGTCTTTATTTCCTTGTCTGTAAAATGAGGGGAGAAGACCTTCTTAACTATTTTAAGTGTAAAACAAACAAACAAACATAACAAAAAACATAAAACAAACATAAAACAAAAACCTAAACTCTCAGACATCAGATTCATTCATTCACATGAAACCCATATTGGGTAAATACTAAGTAAGTGCCTCTTGGTCTTGGAGACAGATCGTGTCTATGGACTTCACACCATAAGTAGGGTTTCCAGTAGGGCCCACCCCACCAAATCTGCTGGAATGCCCCACAGTATTATTTACTTAAATGTGCTTTATAACCTCTAAAGCAGGTATGGAGAAGCTTCTTCTGTCAAGAGCCAGATGCTAAATATTTTGGGTGCTGTGGGCTAGATGATCAGTCTCTGTCTTAACTATTCATCTCTGCCACTGTAGTGCAAAGGCATAGACAACAGGTTGATCAGTGGGAGTGACTTTAAGTTCTTCTGAGCCCTGGTCTGAAGTGCTGTGTGAATGTATAATGCTAGTATTTATATTTGGAAGGCTTTGTTAAATACTATTCAGTATCCAGCTAAAACACTCTTCTGCTCAGAACTCCCTGTTGACTCCATCCCACTCTGGCATATCACGTTGCTGAACTCCTTCTTCTCATGTCACCTGTACCATGAAATTTAGAACCAAGTTATATTATTAATAGTAGCATTCAGCATTTATTGGTGTAACTCTGGCTGGGATGTTTTTGCTGTTGCTTCGGGGCTTTGTTTGTTTATTTGTTTTTCCAGTCCTTTATTCGGCAGGCTTCTGCAAATTATCTAGGCCTCATGTCAGATATCACCTTCCTGAAATAGACCATCAAGTCCTTAATCATGAAGCTCTCTTCATTTCCCTCCTAAATGTTATCAATGGGAAAATACGGAGCTTGCCTGCTTAGCTTATTGTTGTACCTGGCACACAGTGAGACCTCAGGTGATGTTGTTAACCTCTTTCAAATCAGTTGATCATTCTAGAAGTTAAGCTGGCACTGCATCCGTCCTGTGCTCCGAATCTAACAACTTACACAGTGTGTACACTAAACATTTGCTGAGGGAATGTGTACATTGAGGGCCTACCCTGTACCAGCCCCTACAATAAAGCATTTTCTATGTATTTAATCATTGAGTCCTTCTAACAACTTTCTGGAATAAATCCTGCCATTAGCAGATGGGGAAACTGAAGATCAGGTAGGGGAAATAGTGCCCAAAGTCATAGCCAGATTCAAACTCTGCTCTATCTAAATCCCAAGCCTAGATTCTTCACCCTCTTGTTATCTTTCCAGGGATTTGTTTGGTGCTTCCTTGATTTAAAAAACAAAAAGAAAACCTGCTTACTTTCTCATTTGCTTCTGAATATGTTTTACTTACCCTAATGGACCTAATTGAGGACAAAACTCCTGAAGCTGGAGGGGGGAATGTTTCTTTTTTCTTTTCTTTTCTTTTTTTCCTTTTCTTTTTTTTTTTTTTTTTTACTGGTCACACACTGCTCATCATAGTGTTTGGCACAAAGTGGAAGATTAATGTCATTATTTTGCACATCACTTGACTGGCCTTGAAGGATTTCTCTCCTGGATGTTTTAGTGCCACAAGGGATTTCTATCTTTCCCCAAATGGAGTCCCTTATAGTTCTATTATAAAACCATTTTCCCATCCTCAAGGACAGGACGGAATGCACTTTGAATACCCTAAATACAAAGACCTGACATCTCTAAATAGCAGAATAATTACAGGTGGTACCTCGGGGGTTTAAAGGGAATACGCCTCCCATTTAATTAAACTGGGGCTGTAACCAGCTGGAGACAGGCTGGTAAAGAGGTGAAATAGCTTGTACTCTGCATTACTGGGGTGAAGGCAGATGTATTTTTGTGCCTATGGTACTTCTGACACATAAAAGGACCTGTGTTGTTTATCCCCGAAGGTCACTTGATCTGTACCCACTGTCCAAGGAGCTCTCAGAATGATGGCTCTCAACTGGCTGTGGCTACTTTGCACATTTTCTCACAATGCTCTGTTGAATTTATGGTAAGGAAGAGGATGGTGCTAATATAAATGCAAGACATTTGAGGTGTTTTACTTTTCCTGTCATTAAGCATCCAACTCAGATATGTGAGTGGTAATTCACCTCTTTTTTGTTTTTGTTATGTGCTCTCTTAACTTGGCACAAGGTTAAAAATACAATTCAGATGTGAACTAGACCTCCAACAGACCTCTCAAAGTGCTATTCCATCTTTTGCTAAGATCCATGAAACTAGCAAAAGAGTTTGGTAATGTTTAAGTGCTTCTACGAACAACAAATGCTTATATTTTATAGCAACTTACTCACTGCTCTTAGCCTCAGAAACAATCTTCATTTGGCTTTGTTAGCAATTTTTGTTACCTACTTGTACAAAGCTTAGTATTTAATTCTAGGTGTTAAAATACCTATTAATATTATCATTATTGCTGTTACTGTAACAAAAGTAACATGTTTGAAGACATTCAGTGGACGAGGCATTGTTCTCTGATGAGAATGCGTGATCTTCTATAATTCTCATAATATGAAGACTCCAGTATCAATTGTGTTTTGCACATGAGGAAACTAAGGCACAGACATATGATTTCTGGCCTTTAAAAAGCTGCTTGTCAAAAAGGGGACTAAAAAGTGGGCACACACAATCAAAATACAAAGCAGAGGGTTAAGAGTCCTATCTAAGTTAAAATTAAATACCTTTGTGTAGGTGGAAGACTGAACAAATAGATCACATGCTCTGCTCCCATGCACACAATAGACATTGCCAATTAATCATGACACTCTTTCCTACTGGTCCCAAATATGGTTTAAGAATTTCTCTCCAAAGCTTTCCAGATAACCATGCCAAATGATCAGTTTTTATCTACTATGACTGCTTGTCATTTGTGACCAATGAGCTTAAGAAGTGGGGGAGAATCTTTCCCACTGGGGACACACACAAAAATCTCAGTTGTCATTTGGAATTCATTCAACAAATATTTATGGAGGATCTATTCCATCTTGTATTAGAAATGTGAACCCCATGCCTAAAGAAAGGACCTGCTTTTGAGAAGGGAGGGTGGATAATTTTTAAAACACATGGTAATAAATTATTACATCAGATAGTATGTGCTACTAAAAAAAATAATGTCCTGTAAGGAAGTGGAGAATAAGAGGTAGTCGGGGAGGTCCTATTTTGGGTAGAATGGTTAGGAAGGTCCTATTTGATGAGATGATATTTGAGACCTGGTTGAAGTGAGGAGGGCAATATAAATACATATCATTTCAGAGAAAGAACTCTCTGGTTTATGGTAGAAGAGCAAGAACAGAGTGCTCATTTTAAAATTTAGCACATTGTTTTCCCATGCCTGACCTCTCTGCTATCTTCCATTGCACTAGAATACATCCAGAGTCCTCACCTCTGTTATAGGCCTGCAGGTCTGGCCCCTGGCTAACTCTCTGAACTCCTCCACTGCCTCCTTCACTTCAGCACACCTATCCTGTCTTCTTGCGTTTTCAAACACTTTTACCTCAAGGACTTTGTACTTTTTCAATGCTATTTCTCTCTTATCTTTGCGTTATTTCAGGTACAGACACAGGTATAATTCATCTTCTGACTCCAAGCCTTCCATGAGTCTTTTGTAAAGAGATACACATGCCAAATTCACTACCAAGTGTTCTGAGCTAAGCAGCATCAAAGTCCTAAGTCTCAGTGAGTGTGACTCCTCCTTTTTTGGCTCTGTCCTCTAAAAATCTGTTAAAATTAGTAGAATGAATTAAGTGGATTAGCATTACACTTGGCTAATACCAGAGGTCTGATGACTCTTGGAAGCAAAATTAATTTAAGAGCATGACCTGAGTGTCATGATACCTTCAACCCCTTGTAAAGATAAAAACAGTAGCTTACAGTTTACAAGGGTCTTCTAAAATTGTAGTTACATGAGTGAAAATTGACTTGTAGTAAACTGACTCATCTGTTTATCTCTATGAGTAAGAACATTCTTTGGTGAATTAATAAGCCAGGATTTGGATGGACATTGTTAGTAGTCAGCCTCCAAGATGGTCTCACAAAATCATTACTTCCTGGTATTTGTGATCTTCCATAGTGCTATCACACATTGGCTGAAGGCTGTGACCAAAAGAGTACTATGGCGACTGTGCAACAGAGTTTGATTTCCAAGTCTATGACCTAAGGCATTGAGCTTTTGCCTTGACAACTTAGATCACTTGATCTGGAAGAAGCCAGCCACCATGTTGTGAGGATGTTCAAGTAGCCCTGAGAAGAGGTTCGCATGGAGAGGAACTGAGGTTTTTCCAAGCAGCACGAATCTGATAGCCATGTGAGTAAGCCACTTTGGAAACAAATCCTCCAGAACAATTAAGCCTTCAGGTGACTACAGCCCGGCCAAACATTTGACTGTAGCCCATGGGACACCCAAGCCACAGTTCCCAACCAAATTATTCCTGAATTCTTGACCCACAAAAACTCTGAGAGTCATAGGGTAATTCTTGTTATCATAAGCACTAAGTTTGGGAGGGATTTGTCACACAGAAGTAGATACATGACAATATATTATTATTATATACCAGTATTAATTATATGTAACATTGCTGATGGTTTTTTACTTTAAATTTATTTTATTTTTTCAGTTTTCCAAGATTCATTGCCCATGCCCCACACCCAGTGCTCTGTGCAATAGGTGCCCTCAGTACCCACCACCGCCTCTCCCATCCCCCACACCCCCTCCCTCCAAGTCCCTCAGTTTGTTTCTGTGTCCAAAGTCTCTCATGTTTCATTTCTCTTCCTGAAATACCCTACTTCCCATTTCCTTTCCTTCTCCTACTGTCCTCTATATTACCCCTTATGCACCACAAGTAAGTGAAACCATGTGATACTTGACTTTCTCTACTTGGCTTATTTCACTCAGCATAATCTCTTCCAATCCAGTCCATGTTGCTACAAAAGTTGGATATTCATCCTTTCTGATGGAGGCATAATATTCCATTGTATGTATATATATATGTGTATATATATATACACACACACACACACACCACATCTTCTTTATCCATTCATCTGTTGAAGGGCACATTGGCTCTTTCCACAGTTTGGCGATAGTGGCCATTGCTGCTATGAACATTGGAGTACATATGGCCCTTCTTTTCATTATATCTGTATCTTTGGGGTAAATGCCCAGTAGTGCAATGCAGAGTCATAGGGTAATTCTATTTTTAATTTTTGAAGGAATCTCCTCACTGTTTTCCAAAGCAGCTGCACTAACTTGCATTCCAACCAACAGCATAAGAGGGTTCCAGTTTCCCCACAGCTTCTCCAACACTTGTT